>PVIW01014335.1:0-23885 GCA_004026585.1 Noctilio leporinus | reverse complement strand
TACAATCTTTTGTATTTCTGAGGTATCAGTTGTGATTTCCCCTCTTTCAGTTCTGATTCTGTTTATTTGGGTCCTCTCTCTCTTTTTCTTGATGAGTCTGGATAAGGGCTTGTCAATTTTGTTTATTTTTTCAAAGAACCAGCTCCTGGTCCTGTCGATTCTTCGAATTGTAGTTTGAATGTCTGAGTTATTTAGTTCTTCTCTGATCTTGATGACTTCCTTCCTTCTACTTGCTCTGGGCTTTGTTTGTTGTTGCTCCTCTAGTTCTTGCAGCTTTGTGGTTAGGTCGTTTTTAGAAACTTCTTGTAACCTTTTTTGGAAGGCCTGTATTGCTATCAATTTCCCCCTGAGAACTGCCTTTGCTGTATCCTATAGGTTTTGGGCTGTTGTGTGTTCATTGTCATTTGTTTCCAGGAACATTTTGATTTCATCTTTGATCTCATTGTTGACCCCTTCATTGCTCAGAAGTATGTTATTCGGTCTCCATGAGTTAGAGAATTTTTGGGTTTTTCCCTTGAATTTGGTTTCTAGTTTCAAGCCATTGTGATCTGAGAAGATACTTTGTATGATTTCAATTTTCCTATATTTGTGGAGGCTTGTCTTGTGATATACCATGTGGTCTATCTTGGAGAATGATCCATGTGCATATGAAAAGAGTGTGTATTTTGCTTCTTTGGGGTAAAAGACTCTGTATACATCAGTTAGGTCCATTTCCTCTAGAGTTTTGTTGAATGCCACAACATCTCTGGGGATTTTTTTTTTTTTTTTGGAAGATCTGTCCATTATTGATAGTGGGGTATTAAAATCCCCTACTATTAGTGTGTTACTGTCTATGTCTTTCAAACATCTTCTAAGATTTTCCTTATACATTTCAGAACTCCTATGTTGGGTGTGTATATGTTTATCAGAGTTATTTCTTCTTGATCGATTGTTCCCTTAAGTATTATGAAATGTCCATCTTTGTCCCATTTTATGGCCTTCATTGTAAAATCTATTTTATCTGAAATGAGTATTGCTACTCCAGCTTTTTTTTATGTCCATTTCCTTGATATATAGTCTTCCATCCGTTCACTCTCAATCTGTGTTGATCTTTTGTTCAGAGGTGGGTCTCTTGAAGACAGCATATATGTGGGTCATGTTGTCTTATCCATTCGGCTACCCTCTGTCTTTTGATTGGTGCATTTAATCCATTTACATTTAAGGTGATTATTGATTGATACTTATTCATTGACATTTTCTCCCTTTGTGTCTGTATTCCTTTTTGGCTTTCTCTGTTTCTTCATTTTATTTGTTTACTTATTTTTATAGCAGACCCTTTAGCATTTCTTGCAATGCTGGTTTGGTAGAGATGTAGTCTTTCAGTCTTTTTTTTGTCTGGTAAGCTCCTTATTTCTCCTTGTATCTTGAATGAGAGCCTTGCTGGTTAGAGTATTCTTGGTTGCAGGCCTTTGTTTACCATGATTTGAAATACTTTTTGCCATCCCCTTCTGGCTTGAATTGTTTCTGTTGAATAATCATTTGATAGCCTTATTGGAGCCCCTTTGTATGTTATTTGTCTTTTCTCTCTTGATGCTTTTAGGATTCTCTCTTTGTCTTTGAAATTAGCCATTTTAATAATAATGTGCCTTGGTGTTGGTCTGTTTAGGTTGATCCTCATTGGGACCCTCTGTGCTTCCTGAACTGGATTAATGTTTTCACTCATCATGTTAGGGAAATTTTCTATCATGACTTTTTTGAACAGGTTTTCCATAACTTGTTTCTCTTCTCCTTCTGGTATCCTGATGATACGGATGTTGTTACATTTCATGTTGTCTTGCAGCTCTCTTAACCCCTCTTCAGTCTTGTTCAGCCTTTTTTGATTCTCTTGTACTGTCTTGGAGTATTTGTCTACATTATTCTCCAACTCGCTGATCCGGTCCTCTGCTTCCTCTAGCTTACTGTTGATTCCTTCTACTGTATTCTTCAATTCAGAAATTGTATTCTTCATTTCCTCCTGGCACTTATTGATAGTTTCCATGTCTTTTTTCATGCTGTTGTAGTTCTCAGTAAGTTCCTTGTAACTTCCCTGGAGTTCTTTGTAATTTCCCTGGAGTTCTTTGTAGTTCTCCTGGAGTTGTTTACAGTTTTCTTTGATGTAGCTGAGCTCACTGAGTTTCTCTATCATCATTCTTTTGAATTCCTTATCTGATATTCCAGGTGCATTTGTTTCATTTTGTGTTCTTTCTGGGGATTCTTCCTTTTCTTTGGTGAGGGACTGATTCTTTTTTCCCCCATTTTGGGTGTCTGTTCTTGCTTGCTCTTTATTTATTTATTTATTTATTTATTTATGTTCTTTCCTTGGGTTAACCTGCTTTGCTTCCTTGCCTTAGTTGAGCACCCTTTTGTGATAGGAGATTTGTGGAGTTCAATGTTGCCATCTCCCAGATTTTCTCCACTTGCTGTTCTTGGTGTGTCCTTTATTTGGGCTGTCTGGTTGTATTCTGGGCCTGTGGGCTTTTAGCAGAAACAAAAACAAAAACAAACAACAAAAAACAAAAACAAAACAAAAACAAACCAAAAAAACCAAAAACAAAATACCAAACCAAACCAAACAAAAAAAAATTTCAAAAGGAAAAAAGAAATAAAAATGATAATAAAAATAAGAAGAAAGGGTTTAGATGGCTGTTCATCCTTAATAATCCCTGACTAGTCCAGATGGAGCCTGGACCTGAGGACTTTTAGCTGAGGGAAAAAAAAAAGAAAGAAAAAAAAAGGAGAAAGTCACAAGAGAAAGAGAAATCAATATTAATAAAGAAAAGGTTTAGGTGTCTGTTCACCTTTTATGGTCTCTGTTTGGTCCAGGTGGAGCCAGGACCAGTGGGTTTTGTCAGGGAGAAAAGAAAGAAGATAGAAAGAAAGAAAGAAAGAAAAAGAATGGGGGGAGAAAGTCACAAGACAACAAGAAATCAATATTAATAAAGAAAGGTTTTAGCTGTGTGTTCCCCCTTTATGATTTCTGATTGGTCCAGGTGGAGCCAGAACCTGCGGGCTTTACCAGGAAGAAAAGGAAAAGAAAAATTAAAAAAAAAAAAAAAAAAAAAAGAGGAAGGAAGAAAAGAATAAAGAAAGGGTTTAGAAAGGCTGGGGAAGGGAGGAATTAGATTGAGGACTAGGAATGCATTATAGCTACAGAGGGAGTAGACTTTAATTTGAGAGTAGGGGGAGGGTCTTGGGTATTTAGGTGGATTGAGGTATGGGGGGATTAAAAATATGTGAGAAGTAACTTTTGCAAAGGATATGTTGGGGCTTAATAGTTCATATTGCTCTCGGTATAATTCAGGTGCTTGAGATTGGCAGCAATCCCTTTCCTGATGCTGCCTCTTTTTCTTGGTCAGGACTTCACAGTCTATAGTCTATATTCTAGCCAGTCTTGGCACGTGGCAGGGCCTCTGATTGTCACAATCAGGGCTTATTCTGAGTGTCCGCCCCCAGGTAGGCTGGGCCTTTCGCAGCCTGGTTGGGTTTTAGGGCTGCTGGTATTCTGGAGCCCTCAGGGAGCCCCCTCCCACTCCTGGCGGAGGTTCCTGATCAGGACAAGCACCCAGAACCCCTGCAGGGCAGCCCGCAACTTCGCTGGTCCCTGTGAAAACTGGCCCCAGCCCCGCAGTTCTGGGAGGAGGCCACCCCTGTCCGTCAACACTGTCCGGGGTCCGCCTTCTGGGGTGGGCATCACTCCTCCAAGCCAACGAGCTCTCAATGGAGTCCTTTACGCAGCCTCTGTGATGAGCCCCTCCCAGGCGTGGGCGGTGCGGCCTTTGTCTCCAGCAATGGCGGGTCTGTTGCCCATTCTACTAGTTCCTGGTTCACCAGCTCGCTGTTTGGATTTTCCCGCGGAGCCTGGGGGGCTGTGTGGTTGCGCAGGGCTGGGCATGCCCCCTTGCAGGGGCTTCTAGCTTCTGTTTCCCCAGTGGCCCAGCAGCACTGTTTTCGGCCCTCTCGCCTCCCCGGACGGTGCACTTCCCTGCTCCCCTGCTCCGGCTTCCCGCGGGACTCTTCTCCTCCGCCTCTAGCCCCGCGAGGAGCCTCCTGTCCCTGTTGCTGGAGTGAGTCTCTCACACAGTCCCTCCCCTGCAAGAGTTCAATTCTGCGTTCCTTATGGCGTTTGCCCTCTCCGCTTGGCACTTCACTGTTGAGAATTCCAGTCGCCAGGGAGCCCGGAGCTGGCCTCAGTCAAATGCGCACCTCTGGGCAGAGCCGCCCCTGCCCGGAGCCGACCTCGGCCCGCTGGCCGGTTGGTCGGGAATGCCTCACCTACTGTCCTGCTGGCCTCCTCTGCCTTTGGGCTGTGCTCCCCTGTGTCCATATGCTGCCCGCTCCAATTCCTAGGGTCCTGAAGATGTCTCACGCTCCCTATCTTGTCCTCTAGCTGCTTTGGTACTTGAGAACACCATCAGCACTGCTCTCTACTCTGTCGCCATCTTCTCTCTTGTTTGTGTCTTATTAGTGAGCAGAATTTCTTGCTTATATATGCTTATCTGTTTGTTTTGGAATCTAGTGACTAATAAAATACATTTATTATTAACTGCTTTGGATCATTTTCTTCTGTGTACCTTTGGAATGTTTCTTTGAGCCATGTCTGTGATGTTGGTTCTGGATTCTGGGCTGCCCAACCCTGCGACAGGCCCAGGGTAGGCAGTGAATGGCCCATCCATATTTTTTATCGATTGCCCTTTGTAGGTGGACAAAGGGGCAGCTCACCTCCAGATGCCCCTTATATATCCCAGGATGAGCAGTCAATGGCAAATGGCAAGCTACACTCAGGACAACCCACCTTTGAATCCCACTTACATCCCATTGGGTAGAAGACAGTCACATGACCACCCTTAGCTGTGTAGGAAGAATGAGTAGGTGCTGGGTGGCACTCAGATGGAATGCCCCAGGGATAGTGGAATAGGAGCTGTATCAGTGGCCTTTGGGGGTCCAATGCCCACTTCAGCCTGTGGCCATCAATTTAAAATGGCACCAGAGCTTATGTGCAGAATGGGGTTGACCAGTTGGTCATGGAAGGGAAGGCAGGTTATGGGGAGGGGAGAGGAAGTAAAGGGTGATCAAGAAGAAGTTAGAACATGATGGGGGGAGGTGGAGGTGGGTAAAGGTGTGGGTCATGGGTACAACAGAGAATGAGCTGGGGACAGAAGAGGGTGGGAAAATCTGGTGGCGAGTAGTGGGTGCTAAAGAGCCTAGATTTAGGCCTGGGAGGGTGGCTGGAGGGAGAGAAGGACCAAACACACAAGGACTTTCATGCCGGTAACTAGTATCAGAGAGATGGTGGACGTTCCACAGATGAGAAGTGGGCCTGGAGGAGGGCAGGTGCTGGCTGACTGGTGTGTGTGAGTGTGCATGTGAGTGTGACAGGCTCCTAGGGTAGCTGAAATCTTGCACAAGAGGGAAGAGGAAGCAGAAATTCTGCCCAGGCTTCTTGGGGTAGGCATGGGAGTCACTGGAAAGGACATGTGGGTGATGTGGCCTAGTGGGAGGTTGTGGGTAGTGGTGGAGAATGGTGCCCATGCAGCCTTCTGCCTGCCATGCCTCTGGACTGTGCTGGCAGAAAAGGTGTCCTTGTCCAGGACAAGCCAGGGCTGGGCTGGGGCTATGCAAAGGGGTCTCTGGAGTGCCACACATTCCCCTTCTTGCCCCCAGGACAGAATATTGGCATTCTACAGGAGGATACCAGAACTGCTGCATCTGAACCTCGATTCAACTGTGACATCATGCGTATGAAAGCTCCCTATAGGGGACTGAAGAAGGGGTTTTTGTCTAACTGTTTATTTGCATCTGCAGAATCCCTACTCTGCTCGGGTCTCTTCCAGGCTGAGCTCAGCGTCTTTAGGCACAGAATGAGGCCCTGGACCAGTGGGAGTGGTCACCTGTGCCAGTCCCTGCACCTCAGGGTTTCTGTCCATGCTGATCCCCTGAATCTGGGATCACGACTCCAGCTGGCTGTGTCCCAGTGCAGATCTCCAGTGACTCAGAGCATCAACAAGTTCTGGATGTTAATTTCCAACTGTAGCTAATTGTGTTGCCTTCTCCAGGAAGTCACCCTGACTGACCCAGACTGGATTGGGCCAGATAACACGTAATTCCATGATCTTCCCTGCACATCTCTTCATGGCCTCATGTGGTCACCTCCAAAGCCTGGGCATGACCCTGATGAGTGAGTGAGTGAATGAATGAAGGGTTATGGCATTGGAAGTGGATAAAGAAATGTATTTTTGACCAGAAGAAGGAAATCACAGACACATTCACTCAGAGTGAACCCAGCTTTATGTTAAAAGAATTCAAAAACCTCCCAGGCTGTGAGGGGGCAGGACTAGACAGGCAGGAAGGGGCTCCCAGGGTTAACAGTTTGGAGGCAGGGACTGGCCTGGAGCTTATCTGCTTCTTGCAGGCTGGCTGGGTGACCAGGATCTCTCAGTGTCCCAGATGCAGCTGGAGGACAGGCTTCCTGGGGGCCTCCTCTGTCCTTCAGGACCCAGTAACACAGGTGACCAGTTCTGACCCCTTGGGACTTAGATAAGAGGTGCCTTGGGCCAGAAATTGAGCTCACTGGGTCAGCCCCCAACTTCCTTGTGCCTCGGGTCTGGGCCTCTTTGCGACAGGTTGTTCCTAGGAGACACCCCTGTGAAAGGGGAAGTCCAGGCTTCTTGGGTCCCGCTCTGGCCTGAGGTACCTGCTGCCTGCTGTGGCCAAGTTTCCAGAGCTGTCACATGGGCCCTTTGAAACATTGGGTGGGGCTATGTCCTGTGGGCTCCATGGAGTAGCCCCTCCAGGGTATTTTTCCCCCACAAAGAAGGGGTAGTGCATTCTGCTGACTACTGGCCATCACCTGGTGTGCTGGCTCTGGGCTGAGACACCTGCTGCCCACTGTAGCCAAGTTCCCTGAGCTGTCACAGGGGCCCTGCAAGGACACAGGAGGGTCTGTGTCATATGGGCTCCATGGAGGAGCCCCTCAAGATTATCTTTCCCCCACAAAGAGGGATCAGTGGGCTCTACAGACCACTGGCTGTCACCTGGTGTGCTGGCTGCCTCACTGGGGGGTCTGAAAGAGCTGAGACTGGGGAGCAGGCTGTGAGCTCGGGCTCACTTTCCTTGGAGAAGGACACAGCTCAGGAGGCCTGTAGTGCTGGTAGACGCTGGGGCCAGTGGGACTCTGGGTGCCTGGGTGTCGATCTGAGCCAGGGTGACTGGGCTCCTCCTGGTGGCTCTGGACAAAGGGGAAGGTGAGCTGGGCCCAGGCCCTGGGACTGGTAGCAGGACCCGATGCTCAACTCTGAAGTCAGCTCTAGCTAGGGTCCCCAGAGCCATGTGAGGGGGTGAAGACAAGATGCAGTCTTCCACTGACCTGCCCGACTTGTGCCCTCAGCATGGAGTGGGACATGCAGGGGCATCTGGTTTGGCTTAGTTATGGAGACTGTGGTGGCAGTGTCCCCTGGGAGCTGGCTCCAGTCTCTGGCCTCTTGCACTGACACTTGATTCCAGGAAGACATGGGCACAGTTTCAGCCACAGCCTCTCCCACTATGGTTGTCATCCATAGTAGAGGCACTGTGACTCAGGGCTGCTCAAGATCCTACAGTGGGGCTTCCTTGGGACCTCTGAGGTGGGGGATGGGCTTCAGGGCAAGGTGTTCTGCTGGGTTGAGCTGAATGAACTTTTGTGGCTTCAGGGTGACCATGAGGGTTTCCTATGGGTAGCCTGCCCTCCTACCTGATCTCCACCCACGCTGTCTGAGATCCCCAACAATTCAGTCAGGGTCTGGGGATTTTCTCAGGATCTGAGGCCAGTGTGGAGCCCCTGTGGACCATCCGTGGACCATGTGCTGACCAGTAACCCCCACGGTAGACTGTCTGTCCTTGCGTCACATCCAGGGTGAGGTTATGCTACATCTGCTTTCCAGAGGGTATGCAGATCCCCTGTGTGGGCTCAGCTCCTGGCGCCTCTCCAGCAAGGGTTTCTGGCTGGGCAGGTGTCACTGTGGCACCATAACTATCACTGTAATACCACGGTGACACAGGCAGAACCAGAAACTTCCTGGCCTGTTGGGGGCTCATCACCTCACACTGTGATCTTTGGCCTTGAAGGAAGAGTAGGGTTTTTCCTTGCTAGATCCATTTCCTGAGGTCTAGTGGCCCCAAGTCCCAGCTCATATGGTTGGAAGGAACTCCATGTTTCCTGGGCTCTGAGGCAGATAAACACCAGGTAGGAGTGGCTTCCTGAGCCCAAGGCTGGGGTGCTGGAATCGCAGTGAGGGGCTGGAAGTTGGGGACCCCTGGGGACAGAAAGCCAGGGGCATACAAAGGATCTTTTGGGTCTGGCCTGGGCCACTGCGGGGGTATTTCTACTGTGAGAGGGTCCCATTCAGAATCTCCCCTCTGCCTGAGCAGGGCATGGGTATGTCTCCATTAGGGATCCTTCTAATCCTTATAGCTAGTCCTGATGCTGTACTACATCCACAAATTATGTCAATACTGGCCTTGCTATGCTACCTGGGTGCCTGGCCAGAGCAGCTGGGACATGGGAGACAGGATAGCACCCTGAGGTTGGTGGAGAAGTGGGTGGGATCATGGAGCTCTTGGGGATCAACCCACTCTGGTTGGGAGTGTTAGCACCTCTGGGTGATGGAAGGTCAGTCAGCATAGCCTGGAATACTTGCACTGGACAGAGGCTAGATGATAGGTAGCTCTCTGGCTATAGTTTCCCTGTGTCTGCTCAAGAGTTGACTGTTAGTTCACCAACCTCTTGGGATTATGACAGGAGAGGACAGGCCAAGCACTGGGCATGAACAGTGTGTCTAGGCAGGGACCATTTGTCCTGAGCATGGGCCACACAATGTGGGGGCTACTCCAGTAACCCACCATGACAGAAGCTGGGACTATATGGCATGTTCTGTGGCCAGTGTGGAAGGACACTGATCATAGCTGCTCATCTAGTTTGGTTGGGGTCATGGCCCCTCCAGCCATCCTTAAGAGAACAACCAAGGTAGGGGCTGACTCAGGAAGCTGAACTGCATGCAGAGCTGGCAGATGGGGCTCAATTGATTGTCCCCATGAGTTTTCTAGAGACCGAAGAGTCATCTGAAGAACCATCTTCATGATTGGTCCCTTCGGCCACGTGTAGGTGGGGTTCAAGAGAGGTGCACAGGGGTGCTGGGCAAACACCAGACTCTGGACTACCTGCCTGGGACCCCAGCTTCTGCTTTGGCTTGCTGGATGGTCCTGCTCCTACCTCAGTGTCTCCCCTGAGAGGGTGGGTCTGGCAGGATGATAAAGGAGGTTTGATCCCAGCACTGTCCTTGGACTCCCTTGAGGTCAGGAGCTGGCCACATGCTGAGTCTGACTCCAGGCCAGACACTTGCAGGCCCTGGACACTCAACCCTCCCCTATGTGAGCTAACTGGGGCCTCATGGTATCTTCTGGCCCGGTCCCAGCACTGCCCCTACTACACCCTAGAAGCTGCCTGTCCACCAGCCTGTGATATTCATGTCAACATTCAGGCCCAGTCTGCAATAGATCACTCTAGAGCACTCAACCTCTTTTTGAGAGGCCATCTCTCCAGGTCCAGAAGACTGTGACCTCAAGATGCCAAATCAAATGGGTAAGTGCTGAGGGTGGTGGGGAGCAATGTTGAGGAAGCCATGGTTCTTGTTGTGGAATGTGTTACTGTGGGTACTATACTGTGTACCACTGTCTGGAACCCTGTGACAAGAACTAGGGCTGGGGCCTGGGTGGAGTGGTGCCCAGTAGAGGTGGAGGCAGATCTGTAGCCCCCTGGTGTTGACTGGGAGGGGAAAAGAGGTGCTCCAGATTACTGGATGCCCTTTGCAGAGAGCCCCGGGAAGCTGGGTAAGATGGACGTAAAATATTCCAGGTCTGTGTTCCAGGGGATTGAATCCACTTCCCACTGGTAGGGACAGTGCAGTGTGGGCCAGGGTTCTGGTTGAACTCAGGCTCAAGTGGGCATCTAGTCTGCTTCTGATATCTGGAGTTCAGGGTCTCTGGGCCATTGAATGGAGTAGACAGCCCATAGGGACCCTCTGCCAGGAGTGGCTGGGCTACCCTGAAGTTCTGCCTGTGCCACGCCTGCCTGGGGGCATCTTCGAGTATCAGGTTATGTCTTGATCAGAGGACAGGGGTGAAGCAGCAGCTGGGGAGGAGGGAGGCATAGGGCTTGACAGGAAGGTCTCTGTTCCCCCAAGGTCACTGCCCTTAGCTGCTGCCACTGACAGCAAATGCACTGGTGTTTCTAGGTGGGCACTGGAGCCTGACCCAGGCTGACTGATTGGAAAGGTTTTACTTCAGCTTTGTGTCATGTCTGTGTGTCACTTCGTTGGCATGTTCACAAGTGCTTATTCACACTCTCTGTTGCTTAAAGCTGCCCTCCCGGGAAGGTACACCCATTGGTGCAGTCTGTGAGATGGAAGTCTTGATGTGGGCATGCGTGCAGAGAGTGTGCAGCCAGAATGGGGGCAGCTCAGGGGCTTAGGACAGGATGAAGCCCTAGTCAGTGTCCTCCCACAAAAAATGGTCAGTGTTGCCTGACTAGGTGAAGCAGGCAGCCGGTGGTGATGCTGGATTAGGGTGGGCCAGCTCCTCCCACCACTTTCCCTGGAGGCCAGTTGCTATGGCTGTGTTTCCAAGTGGTGTGTGGGACACAAAGCAGGCAAGAAGCTGCACAGCCCCAATCACGGTTAGAGATGCCTGGGGCCCCTCAGGGCAGCCAGGACAGAGTCTAGGACAGGCCCAGCTCTGCCCTGTCTGCCTCCCTCAGGGCTTTTGTGGTCTTACCTCTTGGGGCCTTGATCTTGGACTGCTTGGCCAGGGGAATTCTGATGTCCCTGATTCCTGCTGGTGTTGAGTGCTGGGCTCTGGTATGGGCCTGTGGTGTCAGTGCAGCCACCTCAGAGCCCTCAGAGGCCAGGCTGCAGGTGGGACCTAGACTCTTGAGCAGGGCTGATGGGCTGGAGAGAAGTGGTCCTGGAAGCTGATCCAGGGCCAGGGCCTTGGAAGCAGCCATTCAGGACCTTGAGTGACCTGAGGTTAAGGCTGCATTTATTGTACCAGGCTTGTCAGTGTCCTCAGTATAGATAAAATCACCATACTCATCAACATAATAACACAATGTGAAAGTCCTTGGCATAAAGCTCCTGCATGTGGTGGGGGGGTGGGGGTGGGGGATGGGAGAGAACTTCCCTACTGAGTCCCCTGGCCCAAGTGTTAGGAAGGCCCATCTGCAAGGGGCACATTGGGAAATCAACAGAAGTCAGTGTCAGGACCCAATGGGGGTTATGCCTTCGTAGTACCTGGTGGGTTTGTGAGGTGGGTGGCACTGCTATGGTACCACCATCCCATTGTGCTGTGGCCCCATTCAAAATCCAGGGAGAGTATCGCTGCTTTGCTGAGAGCAGGGCCAGGTTTGTGTTCCAGGCAGGGTTTTTGATAGGTGCTGTGACACTGTGGTCGTAACAACCACTATTATCACAATAGTATCACAGTGACACAGACCTATTCCCAATCCCATGCACTGTGAGCTGGGCCCGAGGAAGCCAGGGATTCAGGGCTGAGTGAGAAGGGAGGCAGAGCCCCAGGGAGGCTGTGGGCATGTTAAAGGCTGTGGGCCTCTTCCGGTTGGTGGATAATTGGCACTATGCCCAGTTCTGTCCTGAGGCTCCTCTCCATGGAACAGGCAACATGTCCTACTGTCTGTTTCTACTTTGGAACCCCACCTCATTGTGATGGCCTCCTGGATAGATAAGTTGCACACAATATGTGAAGAGGGTCACCATTCGATCTTTGGACCTCCCTATGCCAGCACAAGACCCCCAAATGGGACTGGCTCTTGGTGCACTGACCTTTACACTCCAAGTTTAAATAGTGTTTGTTGCCCTTCAGGATGTCACAAAGGACAGCACAGCCTCTCCCCAGCAGAGCAGCATCCTCGGACCCTGCACCCGGCCCCTCCCTGGCCATGTGCATCCCCATGCACTTCTGGGCACTGTCTTCTCTGAACCTGCCTGGAGTGGCACCATGACAGAAGTGGAGACCACAGTGACTCACCTCCCCAGGGCCCAGCTTGTCTCCTGATGCAGATTGTGGGCTGTCTGCTCCAGCAGACTTGGAGCACATGCAGGGGAAGAGATGCAGGTGCAGGGAGCCCAGCTGCATAGGAAGACTGGGTGAGGCTCAGAGCCATGGGTGACCCAGGTTGGGCCAGGTGCAGGAGCATCAGGGGTGGCACTTCTTCCAAGCTCCCCCATCCCTCATACTCCACTGAGCCTGGGTGCCTTTCAGCATGGATGTAGAGCCCTGTTTTCCTGAAGACCCATTTCCTCCTCAGCCCTTGGGCCTGCAGGTCTAAGCACTGCCTGACTCTCTTTAGTTCCCTCAGTGGCTTGTGGAAATGTAGTCCCTGTAATGCGGGAGATTGGTTGTCATCAGTCCTCAGAGCTCTGGCTTCATCTATGCTCATCTTCTTGTTTTGGAACCTAGTCATTAATAAAATACTTTTATTATTAACTACTTTGGATCATTTTATTCTGTGAATCTTTGTAATGTTTCTTTGAGTCATGTCTGGGACATTGGCTTTGGATTCCTGGCTGCCCCTCCCTGCGATAGGCCAAGGGTTGGGCAGTGAAGGGCCCGTGCATGTTTTTATTTAGTTGTCCTTTGTAGGAGGACAAAGGGGCAGCTCCCCTCCAGATGCCCCATGTACATCTCAGGATGGGCAATTGTTAAATGCTCAATGGCAAGCTACACTCAGGACAAGCTGCCTTCTGATCCCACTTACATCCAACTGGGCAGAAGCCAGTCACGTTGCCACCTTTAGCTGTGGATGAATGATGAGGGGACAGTGTGTGCTGGGTGGCACTCAAATGGGCTGCCCCAGGGATGGTGGAGTAGAACTTGTACTAGTGGCCTTTGGGGATCCACAGGTGACTTCAGCCTGTGGCCATCAATTAAAAATGGCACCAGGCCTCTGTGTGCAGAGTTGGGTTGATCTGTCTGTCATGGAAGGGAAGGAAGGCCATGGGGAGGGGAGAGGAAGTACAGGGTGAGCAGGGACAAAAGTGAGGATGTTGCGGGGGCTGTAGGAAGGTCAAAATGTGATTCAAGGGTCATGAGTGCTACAGATAATGAGCTGGAAAGAGAGAGGGTGGGGAAATCTGAAGGTGAGTAGTGGGTGCTAAAGAGCCCAGATACTGGCTTGGAAGAGGTGGCTGGAGGAAGAGAAGGACCGAAGACCCATGGATGTCCACCCAGGTGACAGGTATCAGGGAAAGTGTGGACATTCCACAGATGAGGGCATACCCTGGAGAGGGCAGGTGCTGGCTGTCTGGAGTGTGTGAGTGTGCATGTGTGTCAATGTGTGAGTCACTCTGAGGTTTAGGCTCCCAGGGTGACTGAGATCTTGCACAGGAGGGAAGAGGAAGCAGGAATCCTGCCCAGGCCCCTCAGGGTGGGCTTGGGGGTCACTGTAAGGGACATGTGTGTTAGGTGGTAACACAACTTGGTTGTAGGCATACGTTAGGGTTGGAGAATGGTGTCCATGCAGCCTGCTGCCTGCCATGCTGCTGTCCTGTGCTGACAGGAAGGTCGAGCTTGTTCAGGCCTACCCAAGGCTAGGCTGGGGCTATTGGAGGGGCTCTCTGAGGTGCCACATGTTTCCCTTCTTGCCCCCAGGACAGAGTATTGGCATTGTTTATGGGATTCCCAGAAGTAATATAGCTGAACCTCAAGAAGATTCCCCTGTGACATCATGCCTATGAAAGCTCCCTTTAGGGACCTAAAAGACTGACTGATGTCTCACTGCTTATTATTTGTGTTGGCACAATCCCTACTCCTCTGGAAGTTCTTCCAGGCTGAACATAGGGTCTCCAGGGTCAGGATTGGGCATTGGACCAGTGGGGGTGCTCACCTGTGGTAACACAATGCATCTCAGGGACCCTGTTTATGCTATTGATCTTATGTGTCTGGGATGATGATTCCAGTTGGTTCTGCATCCCAGTGTAGGTCTCTAGGGAACCAGGGCATCACCAAACTCTACATGTTAACTTTCAACTCCAGCTAATAGTGTTGCCTCCTCGTAGAAGTCACCCTGACTGACCCAGGCTGGATTAGGCCAGCTAACCCGTACTATATGCTCTGCCCTGTACAGATCTCCTCATGGCCTCATGTGGCCACACCCAGGGCCTGGGCAGGGCCCTGATGAGTGAGTGAGTGAATGAGTGAAGGGTTATGGCATTGGGAGTGGATAAAATAAATATTTTTGACCAGAAACAGCAAATTGCAGAGACATTCATGCAGAGTCACCCCAGCTTTATGTTAAAAGGTTTAAAAAACATCCCAATCTCTGTGTGGAGAGTGGCTGGCATGCAAGAAGGGGCTTCCAGGGTTAGCAGTTTGGAGGCAGGGAACTGGCCTTGGGCTTATCTGTTTCCTTCAGGCTGGTTGGGCAACCAGGATCTCTCAGTGCCCTGGACGCAGCTATAGAATGGGCTGCATGGGGTTCCCCTCTGTCCTTTGGGATCCTGCTTCACAGATGACTGGTTCTGGCCCCTTAGGACTTAGATAGAATGTGCCTTGGGCCACAAAGCGAGTTTGGTGAGTTCAGCCCTCAGCCTCCTCCTGACTGGCATCCAGGCCCCCTAGAGATAGGCTGTTCCTAAGAGAAACCCCTTGAAAGGGGGGCCACAGGCTTCTTGGGTGCTGCTGTGGGCTGAGGCACTTGCTGTTCACTGTGCCCAAGGTTTCAGAGCTGTCACAGAGTCTCTGTGAGGACTTGGGAGGAGTTTTGCCCTTTGGGCTCCATGGAGGATCCCATCCATTGCAGCTGTCCCTCAGGAAGAGGGGTCAGTAGGCTCTGCTGACCACAGGCCAGCTCTTATGCTGGGTGTCTTGCTGGAAGTTCTGAAAGAGCTGAGACTGGGGAGCAGGCTGTGAGCTTGGGCCCGTGGGTCTGGTGAAGGACACACCTCAGGAGGCCTGTGGTGCTGGTGGACACTGGGGCCAGCGGGACTCTGGGCATCCTGGTGTGGATCTAAGCCAGGGTCCTATGCTCCTGCTGTTGGCTCTGGATGAAGGGGAAGGTGAGGGGTTAAGCTGCTGGACCCTGGCCCTGGGAAGGGTAGCAGGACCTGATAGACACATCTAAAGTCACCTCCAGCCAGGGTCCCCAGAGTTGTGTCAGGGGGTGAGGACAGAATACAGCCTTCCACTGACCTGCATGACTCCTGCCCTCACCATGGAGTGGGATATTCAGTTGAGCTTGTTTGTAGAAAATGTGGTGACAGTGTCCCTGCGGAGTTGGCTCCACTCTCTGACCTCTGGCCCTAGGACGGGTCTCCAGCAGGTAACGGGGACATTTCAGCCACAGTCTCTCTCAGTGTGGTAGTACCAACCACTAGACACACTGACTAAAGCCTGCTGAGGATCATCCAGTCAGGCAGCCTTGGGACCTCTGGGGTTGCGGATGGGACCTCTGGGGTTGTGGATGGGACCTCTGGGAGAGGACTCCTACTGGGCAAGGCTGAGCCAATCTGCCTGGCTTTTGGGTGGCCATGGGGGTGCCTGGGGTCTTATTGGTAACCTACCTCCTTCCCTGAAGTGCACCCACACTGTTTGAGGCTGCATACATTCTCTCAGGATCTGGGGCTGGTGTGAGGGGCCTGGGAACTGCCCTGGCCCAGGTCTCTCCCCAGACCCCTCTTCAGGCTGTGGCCCTCCTGGACCTCAGGCAGGGTGAGGGTGTAGGGCATCTGATTACCAGATGGTGTTCTTTGTCTCACATCCCTAGAATGGGCTCAGCTGCTGGGTCACTCTCCAGCAAGGGTTTCTGGCTGGGCAAGTGTCACTGTGGTACTATAACCATAATACCCATAGTAATACCATGGTGACACAGGTTGGACCAGAAACTTCTTGGCCTGTGGTGGGCTCAGCCCATGCTCTGTGACCTTTGGTCTTGAAAGAAGAGTAGGGTTTTTTCTTGCTAAATTCATTTCCTGAGGTCTGATGACCTAAGTACCAGCACATGTGGCCAGAAGAAGCGTGTGTTTCCTGGATTCTGAGGCCGAGACACACCAGCTAGAAGTGGCTGCCTGAGCCCAGGGCTGAGGTGCTGGCATCATATCAAGGGGCAAGGAAATGGGAACAGCTGGTGACAGAGGAGCAGAGGCTCACAGAGGAGCTTTTGGGTCTGGCTTGAGCTACCTGGGGGTGGTATTCCCACTGTGAGAGGGTCCCATTCAGAATCTCCCCTCTGCCTGGGCAGGGTGTGGGCATGTCTTCACCTGGGCTCCCTCTACCCCTGTAGCTGCACTAAACCCTGTCCTGCACCCAGAAATAATATCTACATTGTCTCTTCCCTGCTAAATGGGTGCTTGGGCAGTGGAGCTGGGACATGGGAAGTAGAAAAGCACCCTGAGGTGAAGTGAGTGGAGTCATGGAGCCCTTGGGGATCAACTCACCTACAGATTCTCTTCACACCCCCTTTCCCATGGGAAGATGATTAGTGAGCATGTGGAGGGGGGACACCACAACTGCGGACCTGGGGTGGGTGTTTGGGTCAGGTTTCCAGGCCATGGGCACAGGCCTGAGGTCAGATACCAGGAGGCCCTTCCACTTGGTAGAATCTCCATCCTGTTGCCTGGCCTCTGGACAGGGAGTGAGCTATAGGAAGGGGCTTCTTGGCATTGGTTTTGGCAGCCAGGTATGGGATCAGGGGCTCAATTGAGGGTCCCCATGAGTCCTCTTGAATCCTAAGAGTCACCTGAACATCCATCTTCATGATTGTTTTCTTTGGTCCCATGTGGGTGGGATTCAGTAGAGGTTCAGATACATGAATAGAATGAATAGGTCTCCAGTGGGCAGAGGGGAGGGTATAAGTGGGAGGGCGGAAAAGAAGGCACAGAAGGGGAGCAGTTTAGTCAACGAACTAGTATGGAAGAACCATGGACATGGACAACAAGTGGAAATTGACCTTGGGGAGAGTGGGCAGGTGGGGAAGGGGAAAGAGGGAAGAGAAAAGTGGATGGATGTAATCAAACAACAATAAAATTAAATTAAAAGAAGAAAAACTTTTTGATTTCATCTTTG
This sequence comes from Noctilio leporinus, assembly GCA_004026585.1. Taxonomy (NCBI): domain Eukaryota; kingdom Metazoa; phylum Chordata; class Mammalia; order Chiroptera; family Noctilionidae; genus Noctilio; species Noctilio leporinus. The sequence goes on along the minus strand of PVIW01014335.1, from coordinate 6,761 downwards.
ATCTCATTGTTAACCAGGTAGACAGACAGCCCAATTAAAAAATGGGCAAAAGACCTGAACAGACAACTCACTGAGGGAGACATACAAAGGACCCACAGGCATATGAAAGAATGCTCAACATCACTAGCCATCAGAGAGATGCCAATTAAAACCACAATAAGATACCACCTCACACCTGTCAGAATGGCAATCATCAACAAATCAACATGTAACAAGTGTTGGTGAGGATGTGGGGAAAAGAGAACTCTGGTGCACTGCTGATGGTGATGCAGGCTGGTGTAGCCACTATGGAAAACAGTATGGAGTTTCCTAAAAATCTAAAAATGGAACTGCCTTTTGATCCAGCAATTCCACTACTAGGACAATACCTGAAGAATCTTGAAACACCAATTCATAAGAACCTATGTACCCCTATGTTCATAGCAGCACTATTTACAATAGCCAAATGCTGGAGAAAGCCTAAGCACCTATCAGTGGATGATTGGATCAAAAAACATTGATACATTTACATAATGGACTATTACACAGCAGAAAGAAAGAAAGAACTCCTAACCTTTGCAACAACATGGATGGAACTAGAAAGTATTATGCTTAGTGAAATAAGCCAGTCAGTTAAAGACAAATACCGTATGATCTAACCCATTACAGGACAATAATGAACAAAACAAACAACAAACAAAACAGAACCAGATATATGAATACAGTGAACATGCCTTCAATGGGCAGGGGGAAAGGGGGATGAAGGGGGTAGGAAGAGGCAAAGAAGGGGAGCAGTTTAGTCAAGAACCTAGTATGAAAGAACCATGTATATGGACAACAAGAGGGATTGATTTTGTGAGGGAGTGGGTGGGTGGGAAAGAGGACAGAGGGGAGTAAAATGGGGATGAATGTAATACAACAACAATAAACTTAAATTAAAAAAATAAACTAAAAAAGAGAAAGAAAGTACATAGTAATAAACTTAACCAAAGAAGTAAGGGACTTGTACTCTGAAAAATACGGAACACTGAAGAAAGACATTAAGGAGGATATAAATTAATGGAAGTACATCCCATGTTCATGGTTTGAAAGAATTGACATTATTAAAATGTCCTACTACAAAAAGCCATCTACAGATTCAATGCAATTCCTATTAAAATACCAACATCATATTTCACAGAATTAGAACATTTAGAAAATTCATATGGAGTCTTTTTTTTTTTTTTAACTTATCATATGGAGTCTTAAACAACCCTGAAAAGCTACAGCAATCCTCAGAAAGAAGAACAAAGTAGAAGGAATCATAATACCAGACATTATGCTATGTTACAAAGTCATAGTAACCAAAACAGAATGGTACTGGCACAAGAACAGACAAACAGATCAATGGAATAGAACAGAGAGCCCAGAAGCACACCCAGTACTCTATGAGCAACTAATATTTAACAGAGTGGGAAGGAACATAAAATTAGGTGCAAATAGCCTCTTCAACAAGTGGTGATGGTTGAACAGGACAGGTACATACAAATAAATGAAACTAGACCACCAACTTACACCATAGACCAGAGTAACGTCAAGATGATAAAAGATTTAAACATAAGCAGTGCAATCATAAAAGTCCCAGAGGAAAATATAGGCAAAAAATTGCAGATATCCTTTGCAGCAAAATTTTCACTGAAATATCTTCCATGGCCAGGGAAATAAAGGGACAAAAAACAAATGGGACTACATCAAACTGAAAAGTTTCTGCTCAGCCAAAGAAAACATTGAGAAAGTAAAATGGGAACCAACCATATAGGAAATCATATTTGCCAATGACACCTCAACAATGGTTTAATCTCCAAAATATAAAAAAAGCTAGAGGATCAAAGATGGCGACAGAGCAGAGAGCAGTGCTGATGAAGTTCTCGAGTACCATAGCAGCTGGAGGACAGGATAGGGAGCACGGACATCTGCAGGTCCCTAAAAATTGGAGCGGTCAGCATCTGGACTCAGGGGAGCACAGCCCAGAGGCTGCAGAGACCTACAGGAGAGCAGGTGAGACAGTTGAGACAGTTCCAAACCGGCCGACGGGCCGAGGTCGGCTCTGGGCAGTGGCGGCTCTACCCAGAAGGGTGTCTTTAAGTAAAGCCAGCTCCAAGCTCCCTGGCAACTAGAAACCTGAGCAGTTATGTATGAGCAGTAAGGGCAAATGCCAGAAGGAACGAGGAATTGAACTCTTGCAGGGGAGGGACTATGTGAGAGCCTCGCTCCAGCAACAGGGAGAGGAAGCTCCTCACTGGGCCAGAGGCGAGGAAAAGAGTCCTGCGGGGAGCAGGAGTGGGGGAGCAGGGAAGTGCACTGGCCGGGGTGGCAAGAGGGGCGAAAGTGGTGCTGCTGGGCCATGGGGGAAACAGAGGCTTGAAGCCCCTGCAAGGGGGGAGAGGCCCAGCCCTGAGCATTTACACAGGCCCACAGGCTCCCGTGGAAACTCCAAACTGCGAGCTGGGAACTTGTAGCTGGGGCAACTGATCCACCCGTTGCCAGCCACAAAGGCCACACTGCAGATGCTCTGGAAAGCACATCACAGAGGCTGCGTGAAGGACTCCTCGGAGAGATCATCTTCTTGGAGGATTGGCCCTCGCCTGGGGGAGCTGGGCAGTGTTGGCAGACCCCAGGCAGTGTTGGTGGACCCCAAGCACTGTTGGCGGATGGGGCTGCCTCCTCCAGGAGCTGTGGGGGTAGGGCCAGTCATCACAGGAGCCAGCGAGGTTGAAGGCCGCCCTGCAGGGGTGCCAAGAGCCCTTCACAGGCAGGAAACTCCACCAGGAGCTGGAGGGGGAGGGGCAACTAATGGCATCACAGAAGCAACCTGCTGGACTTTAAACGGAAGAAAAGGAAGGGCCCCAGAATGCTGGCAGCCCTAAAACCCAGCTAGGCTACTGGAGGCCCAGCCTATCTGGGGGCTGACACTCAGAATCAGCCCTGGCTGTGACAATCATAGACCCTGCCACTCCAAGACCAGTTAGATTGTAGACTGCAGAGGCCTGACCAAGAAAAAGAGGCTGACTCAGGAAATGGATTGCTGCTAATCTCAAGCACCTGAGTTGCACCGAGAGCTACACGAACTATTAATCCCTAACATATCCTTTTCAAAAGTTACTTCCAAGCCTCACAATTAGTGCATTTTAAGTAAATACTGGTTAAACCATAGTGTATCACAGCTCACATATTTTTAATCCTCCCCTATCTCAATCCACCTAAATACCCAAGACTCTCCCCCTACTCTTGATTTAAAGTCTACTCACTTTCTGGCTACAACACATTCCCAGTCCTCAATCTAAGTATTCCTCCCCTCCCTAGCCACCTAAACCCTTTCTTTATTCTTTTAATTAATTCATTCTTTTTTTTCTTTAATTTTTTATTTTATTTTATTTTTCCTGCTAAAAGCCCACAGGTCCTGGCTCCACCTGGACCAATCAGAGATCATAAAGGGTGAACAGCCACCTAATCCCTTTCTTTATTATTATTTTTTATTTTTCTTCCCTTGTTTTTCTTCTTTTTCTTTTTTTAATTTTTAAAATGTTTATTCTTTTCTCTTCTATAAGCCCACAGGTCCTGGCTCCATCCAAACCAATCAGAGATCATTAAGAGTGAACAGACATCTAAACCCTTTCTTCCTTTCCCCACCCCCCCTTTCTTCTTCTTCTTATATATTTTTTCTTTTCTTTTTCTTTTTTTCCTGCTAAAAGCCCACAGGTCCTGACTCCACCTGGACCAATCAGGGATCACTAAGGGTGAACAGGGAGACGGATGCTGCAACTATATACATAGGCTTACACTGTTCACTCATACTTGAGGCTTTCTGATTCTCCCTGTCCTCATTTCTATCCAATAGAAAAGTTGGTTTTCTCTCTCATATCACTGCTATCGTTGCTGCTCCTCAGCACCCTTCAAAACTATCTATACTTTAGTCAACTTAATCATTTTCCCCCTCATACAATAGGGTTAATATATCTACATCGCTATTAAGACTGGCTCAATTGCAGCTGAGGAAGTGATTAAGCGTGGGGCTTACTTTGGTGGGTTTGGGTATATAGTTACAATCATAGGCAGTTAAAAGGGGTAATAAAAGAGAAAGATATCACTGAAGGTATGGTTATTTTGCCTGGACTGGTGGTTCTTTTTTAGAAGCAGCTCAAAAACAGTGTATGAGAAAGGATAGAAAGAATGTCTTGACTGGAAGGAAAGGAGCAACATACATGACCAATCCAGAATACAACCAGACAGCCCAAATAAAGGCCACACCAAGAGCAACAAGTGGAGAAAATCTAGGAGACTGCAACACTGAACTCAAAAAAAATCTCCTAACACACAAGGGTGCTCAACTAAGGCAGGGAAGCAAAGCAGATTAATCCAAGGAAAAAACAAAAAAACAAGCAACGGCAGACAACCAAAAAATGGGGGAAAAAGAATCAGTCCATCACCAAAAGGAAAGGAAGAACAGAAAGACCACCAAATGAAACAGAGTTAATGACACATCAGATAAGGAATTCAAAAGAATGATGATAGAGAAGCTCAATGAGCTTAGCCAGCTCAAAGAACACTATAAACAACTCCAGAGAAGTTACAAGGAAATTACTGAGAACTACAGCAGCATCAAAAAGGAGATAGAAACTATCAGTAGGAGCCAGGGGTATATGAAGAATACACTTTCTGAATTGAAGAATACAGTAGAAGGAATCAACAGTAAGCTAGAGGGAGCAGAGGACAGGATCAGCGAGTTGGAGGACAGCATAGACAAATACTCCAAGACACCACAAGAGAATGAAAAATGACTGAACAAAACTGAAGAGGGTTTAAGAGAGCAGCAGGACAACATGAAACGTAATAACATCTGTATCATAGGGATACCAGAAGGAGAAGAGAAACAAGGAATGGAAAACCTGTTAAAAAAAGTCATGATAGAAAATTTCCCTAACATGATGAGTGAAAACATTAATCCAGTTCAGGAAGCACAGAGGGTCCCAATGAGGATCAACCCAAACAGACCAACTCCAAGGCACATTATTATTAAAATGGCAAATTTCAAAGACAAAGAGAGAATCCTAAAAGCATCAAGAGAGAAATGACAAATAACATATAAGGGGGCTCCAATAAGGCTATCAAATGATTATTCAGCAGAAACAATTCAAGCCAGAAGGGAATGCCAAAAAGGATTTCAAGTCATGGTAAACAAAAGCCTGCAACCAAGAATACTCTACCCAGCAAGGCTCTCATTTAAGATAGAAGGAGAAATAAGGAGTTTTCCAGACCAAAAAAAATAGTAATAATAATAATAATAAGACTAAAAGACTACATCTCTACCAAACCAGCATTGCAAGAAATGCTAAAGGGTCGGCTTTAAACAAATAAATAAATAAAATGAAGAAACAGAGATAGCCAAAGAGGAATACAGGTACAAAGTGAGAAAATGGCAATGAATAAGTATCAATCAATAATAACCTTAAATGTAAATGGAATAAATGCACCAATCAAAAGACATAGGGTAGCCGAATGGATAAGAAAACATGACCCACATATATGCTGTCTTCAAGAGACCCACCTCAGAACAAAAGATTGACACAGATTGAGATTGAAGGGATGGAAAAATATATATCAAGCAAATTGACATGAAAAAGAGCTGGAGTAGCAATACTTATTTCAGACAAAATAGATTTTATAATGAAGACCATGAAAAGGGATAAAGAAGGACATTTCATAATACTTAAGGGAACAATCCATCAAGAATAAATAACTCTGGTAAACATATACACACCCAACTTAGGAGCTCCGAAATATATAAGGAAAATCTTGGAGGACTTTAAGAAAGACATAGACAGCAACACACTAATAGTAGAGGATTTTAATACCTCACTATCAACGATGGACAGATCTTCCAAACAAAAAATCCCCAAAGATGTTGTGGCATTGAACAACACTCTAGAGGAAATGGACCTAACTGATGTATACAGAGTCTTTTACCCCAAAGAAGCAAAATACACATTCTTTTCAAATGCACATGGATCATTCTCTAAGATAGACCACATGGAAGGTCATAAGACAAGCATCCACAACGTACCTCAACATCATAAAGGCCATATATGAGAAACCTGAAGCCAACATCATGGTCAATGGGCAAAAACTAAAAGCTTTCCCCCTAAGATCAGGAATGAGAAAAGGCAGTCCACTTTCTCCACTTCTATTCAATATTGTCTTGGAAGTTCTAGCTATAGCCATCAGAGAAGCAAAAGGAATCGAAGGTATCCAAATTGGAAAGGAGGAAGTCAAACTGTCATTACTTGTAGATGACATGACAATGTACATAGAAAACTCGATAGGCTCCACCAAAAATTTACTCAACCTAATAAGCAAAGTTAGCAAAATAGCTGAGTATAAAGTCAATATCCAGAAATCAAATGCATTTTTGTATACCAATGATGAAACAACAGAAATAGAAGTGAGAAAACAAATCCCATTTACCATAGCAACAAGAAAAGTAAAGTACCTAGGAATAAATTTAACTAAGGAGGTAAAAGTCCTGTACTCAGAAAGCTACAGAACGATGAAGAAAGAAATCAAGGAAGATACAAATAAATGGAAGCATATACCATGTTCGTGGATGGGAAGAATTAACATCATTAAAATGTCCATACTACCCAAAGCAATCTACATATTCAATGCAATCCCAATTAAAATACCAATGACAGACTTCACAGAAATAGAAAAAATACTTCAAAAATTTATATGGAGCCAAAAACGCC
>PVIW01014334.1:0-23862 GCA_004026585.1 Noctilio leporinus | reverse complement strand
GGGCAAAGGGAACCCTCATACACTGTTGGTGGGAATGTAGGCTGGTGCAGCCACTGTGGAAAACAGTATGGGGTTTCCTTAAAAAACTAAAAATGGAACTGCCTTTTGATCCAGCAATTCCACTACTTGGACTATACCCAAAGAATCCTGAAACACCAATTCATAAGAACCTATGTACACCTATGTTCATAGCAGCACTGCTTACAATAGTCAAGTGCTGGAAACAGCCTAAGTGCCCATCAGTGGATGATTGGAATCAAAATCTTTGGTACATTTACACAATGGAATACTATACAGCAGAAAGAAAGAATGAACTCTTACCCTTTGCAACCACATGGATGGAACTGGAGGGTATTATCCTTAGTGATATAAGCCAGTCAGTGAAGAACAAATACCATATGATATCACCCATTACAGGACAATAATGAACAAAACTAACAACAAGCAAAACAGAACCAAATATATGAATACAGTGAATAGGCCTTCACTGGTCAGGGGGTAGGTGGTTAGGGGGAACAGTGAGGTAGAGGCAAGGAAGGGGAGCAGTTTACACAAGAACCTAGTATAAAGGAACCATGGACATGGACAACAGGTGGGATCAACTTTGGGGGGAATGGCTGGGTGGGGAGGGGCACAGAGGGGAGCAAAAAGGGGATGGATGTAATACAACAACAATAAAATAAAATAAACTTTTTTAATATTTACACAATGGAGTACTATGCAGCAGAGAGAAAGGAGAAAATCATACCATTTGTGATAGCATGAATGGATCTGGAGAGTATCATGCTAAGTGAAATACTTAGGGCAGCAAAAGATAAATGCCATGTGATCTCACTTAATACAGAAGACTAATAGATGAGCGTAATGAAATCAGAGACATAGGGAAAAAAAGGAACAGAATGATGGTGACTAGAGGGTTGGTGAGGAAGTAGGGTAAGGGTTTAGTGGAAAAGCCAATGTGAAAGACCCAGGGACATAGACAATGAATTAGGGATTATCTGTAGTAGAGGGGACAGGAAGTATAGGGCATGGAACAGCAATGGGGGGAAAATGAAACAATTTTATTACAACAAAAATAATTTTTTTAAAAAAAAAGAACATTATCTCTGAATTTGGCAAGGTTTTGTGGAAGCAAGGAAAGCCAGGGACACATACAGTGGTGTTTGCAGCTTTTCACATACATTCTGCATCTAGTCATATAGAAGAATGACAGAAAATCCCAGATCCTTAAAGACAGAGAAAATTGCATGTTAGGTTAGGATTTCTCACACAAAATGAAATTCATGTGAAGTATAGAAATTAGAATATGTCCTCAAACCATATTTGCTTTAAAATCTATTACAAGGGTTTATAAACTATAGCAATGCTTTTGGAATACAATTTTTCCAATTCCTATCTCTAGAGCCTTAAAAACATTTAGATCCTTTTAACCAGTTATGCCACTATCATCCTTTGTAAATAATATAAAATATATAAATTCTTTATGGATAAATCCATTCATACAATATAAATATATTATAGAAAACCCCATTCAATGTACCCACAAAATGTGGCATTGTTTGTTAAACTCTGAGGAGATAAATTTGCATCACTAAATGAATATTTATTAAGAGCTTATAGTATGGTAGGAAGATATATATGAGTATATCACAATATCTAGGGAAAGGATCCAAACATAGAAATACATGTACAATTCTAAGAACTAGACTCAGCCCTGCAGTTTGACCAGATACCAAGGCTGTTATCTGTACAAGCTTTCCACAGCCATCCTATCCTGTTACCCTACCACAATGCCTACCACATACACCTGCAGGTGCTGCATCTTACTAAGACACCACTACTGGCTGGGTGTCACTGAGTCCTCTCCTCCTTACTCTGGTGGTAAAAGGAACATTGTCTCTCTTTATTGTGTATTTCACATGTTCCAGGCTCTCTGAATGTTTACATAAATGAATGAATGATCTGAGAGGTTGGAAGAAGGTAAGTAGAAGTTGAATTCATATCCTCTAAGCCCCAAATGCAATTAAAACTAAATTATAGCCCTAGCTGGTAGCACAGTGGATAAGGTGCTGGCCTATGAACCCAAGGTCACTGGTTCAATTTCCCAGCCAGAGCACATAACCAGGTTTCAAGCCAGGTCTCCTGCCAGGTCCATGACTGGAGGCAGGTGAAAGGCAACCATACACTGATGTTTCTCTCCCTCACTGCCTCTTTCCCTTGCTCTCTCTCTCTGGAAATAATAAATAAAATATTTTTTAAAAGAACAAAACTAAATTATAAGAAAAAAATCAACTTAAATACCCAACCGAAGACTAGCTGAACAGAAGTCTTACAACCAAGAATTTATAGAAGAAGATAAATCATAATAAGTAGGAAGGGAAATGCAAAAAGGTTGACCCTGAGCCCACATGCAATGTCTGAGAATCAGAGAGCTACCTTAGTGGCAATGGTACCCCCTGAGAAAAGTGTGGTCTCAACCTCACACCAGTCCCCTCAGTCCAGACCAACAGCAACTAGAAGTGCCCATATAACATCTGGCTGCAAAAATCAGTGGAGATTCTGTCCACTAGGGAGTCATGAGAATCTCAGGTGCTCCTTAAAGGACCAAAACATAATACCTCCTTCACAGCCACTCAACCTGAAAACCAGCAGAGGGAGGATGGCTTGGAGCAAACTGGTCTTATGAGGACAGACTGAGTTATCTGGCTCCAGAAAGAGAGCTAAAGAGACAACCAGCAGTGTCCCTGTACTAGATCCCTCTCACACTGCCCACAGATGCCATCTTTCCTGGGGCAACACACCCCTCCAATCTGGATCTGCCTTGGTTTGGTGGTAAGGAATTCATTTAGATTTTTCCTCTTTGGGAAGCTTGCTATTTCACATTTAATTTTTTTTTAATTTTATTGTTGTTGTATTACATCCGTCCCCTTTTTGCTCCCCTCTGTCCCCCTCCCACCCGCCCATTCCCCCCAAAGTCAATCCCACCTGTTGTCCATGTCCATGGTTCCTTTATACTAGGTTCTTGTCTAAGATGCTCCCCTTCTTTTAATTTTAAACGACAGGCTTGCTGGGTTGAGTAGTCTTGGTAGGTTGCTTTTTATCACTTTAAATATTTTATGCCAATTGCTTTTGACCTGAAATGTTCTCCCCTGAGATATCAGCTGACTGTATTATGTGAGCATCCTTGTAGATGATTAATTGTTTTTCTCTTGTGGTTTTTAAGATTCTCTTTCTGTATTTATCTTTTATCATTATAATTATGGTGTGCTTTGGTATGGTCCTCTTTGTGTTCATCTTGTTTGGAACTCTTGAGATTCCTGTACCTATATGTCACCATATTATGGAAATTTTTAGCCATTATTTATTTAGATTGGCTCTCAATTCCTTGCTCTCACTTTTCTTCTTCTGGTATCCTATGATGTAGATATTGTCATGTTTCATATTGTCCCAGAGTCCCTTAGACTATCCTTATTTTTTTAAAGATTTTATTTATTATTTTTTAGAGAGAGGGGAAGGGAGAGAGGCAAAAAGGGAGAGAAACATCAATGTATGGCTGCCTTTTACCTGCTCCAGCTACAGACCTGGCTGGGGAATCAAACCAGAGACCTTTGGGTTCACAGTTTAGTGCCTTATCCACTGTGCCACCAGCCAGGGCTAGACTATCCTTTTTTTTTTTTTTTTTTTAATTTTTCTATTTTTGCTGTACTAATTAGATGTATTCTGCTACCTTATCTTCCAAATTGCTGATTTGGCTCTAAATTATCTAGTTTGCTATTGATTCCTTCTCATATAGTCTTTATGACTAATATTGTATTCTTCATTTACAACTCATTCTTTTTAATGGTTTTCTTGCCTATTTTGTGCTGTTGAAATTCTCACTAAGTTTCTTGAGCATCCTGATAACCATTATTTTAAACTCTGTACCTGCTATGTTGCTTGTCTTTATTTCATTTATGTCCTTTTCTGGGAATTTATTCTGTTCTTTCATTTAAGTCATGTTTCTTTGTCTTTTTATGTCTGTCTTATGGAACTCAGAGGCAGATTCTCTGATTGCCTGAACTATGTGATCCAGGAATGTCTCTTTTGTTGGTTATGAGTCCTCTTGATTTCAGTTGATCCACCCTTAATGGAGCTTTCCCTCCAGCTGGTTACGAGGACCAACACCAAACACAATGTGTGTAAAGATCTTTAGGGACTAAATTTTTTCCAGCATATTCTGTTATCTGCTGAGATTTCTTTGTGTGTGCCTCTTGTGAAGCTTATTAGGTTGTACTTTGATGTGGTCTGATCCACTGGCTGTGTTGGTTTCAGTGGATGGGTTCCAGTGCCATTTGATGTCAGTTGCTGCCAGTGATGGGCCCTTGGATACCTGATTGGAGCTACAAAGTGATGAACAGTTTGTTGCTGCCTCTGCTGGGCCTGGGTGTGTGTGTGTGGAATTGCCTAGCAGCACACCAAGGCCAGTTTCCACTAGCACTGCGCCTGGCAGCAGGTCTTCCCAAGGCTATCCTAAGTCTGCCCTCCCCTGTTAGCTGCTGGTTAGGCTCAGTTACTGAAAGTCTCTGGAAGTACTGAGTTGCTTAAGGGAGGCTCTTGGTGAGTTATCAGATAGAGATAAGTGTTGTTCACTATATTGACAGAATTTCAAACCCAACACCATTGCTGTGTTTGTGGCCACTCAAAAATAGCCTTAGGGTACACCAAGGTCAGCTGCCACTTCTATGTGCCCATGGACCTTTGTGGTTAGACTAGATTTCAGGGATTCATCAGGGTTACAGCAGCAGAGTTTATCAGGCCCACACAGACCAATATGTGGCCATGTGAAGTGAGGCTTTTGCACAGGAATGGTGATGCTGATGCTGTCTGTGTGCTTTGGTGAGGAATGTGGTGGTTGGGGGAATGGAATGGACTCACCCAATAGCCACACAACTCAGTTTGTCCCAGACACTGCCCAGACCTCCTGGAGAGTCTTCTGCATAGTGGTGGGGAGTGGGAGGACTGGGGAGCACAGTGGGTGGGAGCCAGCCTGACCTCTGCCTACTGACAATACTGTGTACCAGAAACTCAACAGGGTAGGGCCATCAAAAGAAACATCTGATACAAACATAACACACAGGAGTGTGAAGTTAATGTTTCTTCCGTGATGGAGCTAGTGGATATTGGGGTTTGGGAAGCCCACTATTCTGGCCTTGGAGGATAAGCCAGTAGGCCATAGGACTACTACGGACTTAGGGTGGGACTTTTCTGGCTGGCTCAGGTCTTGGCTCTTCTGGGTCACAGTGGGTGGGGAAAGGAAATAATCTCTGCCCCAGAGCCATAAACTTCATCTTTGATTCTCTCTTAGTTTGTCCTCAAGACCCCTTCAAGAAAGTCTGTACCAGAGGCTCAGGCAGCAGACTCCTCTACAAGGCATGAATTTTGGCAAGTCAGGCAATAGGGAGGCAAGGAAGGTGATACTTGTACAATCTCTCTCCCTAGGCAGACTCAGGAAATGGATCTCCCCTAATCTTGGACGCCTGAGTTACACTGAGAGCTACATGAACTATTAATCCCTAACATATCCTTTTCAAAAGTTACTTCCAACCCTCACAATTAGTGCATTTTAAGTAAATACTATTTATATCGTAGTGTATCTCAAGTCACATATTTTTACTCCTCCCTTATCTCAATCCACCTAACTACATAACACCCTCCCCCTACGCTTGTTCTAAAGTCTATTCACTCTCCTGCTACAACTCATTCACAGTCCTCAATCTAAGTATTCTTCCTCTCTCCAGCCACATAAAACCCTTCCTTCCTTTCTTTTTTCTTTTTTTTTTTCTGGGTGCACTACTAGGGACTGCACATTCCTTTTTTCTGCTAAAAGCATATAAGTCCTGGCTTCACCTGGACCAAACAGGGCTCATTGAGGGTGCACAGGGAGGTATATGTGGCAACCATATATATATATAGGCTTACACAGTTTACTGGCACTTGTGGAATTCTTATTCCACCCCACCCCGCGCCTTATTTCTATAGAAGAGATAAGTTGGCTGTCTCTTGTATCCCTGCTATCTTTGCTACTCCTTTGTACCCTCAAAATTATCAATAATTTAGTCAACTTAATCATTTTCCCCTTCATATAACAGTCTTATCATATCTAAATCCCTACTAAGACTGGCTGAGTTGTAGCTGAGGTTGTGATTAAAAGTGGGGATTACCTTGGAGGGTATGGGTATATAGCTAGGTTCATAGGCAGTCAAAAGGGGAATTAAAGGAGAAAGATATCTCTGAAGCTGTGGTTATTTTGCCTGGGTTAGTGGTTCTGTTTTAGGGGCAGCAAAAACACAATGTATGAGAAAGGATAGAAAGAGTGTATCTCAATCAGTCGACTGTAGGAAAAGGAGCAACACATATACCCAACCCAAAATACAACCAGACAGCCCAAGTTAATAACATACAGGCCACCCCAAGAGAAACAAGTGCAGGAAGTCTAGGAGACTGCAACACTGAACTCTACAAAAGAGTGCTCCACAAAGGCAGGGAAGCAAAGCAGATTAATCCAAGACAAATACAAGCAACAACAGACACCCGAAATGGAGAAAAAAAGAATCAGTTCATCACCAAAAGGAAAGGAAGAATACCCAGAAGGACCACTAAATAAAACAGAGGCAAACAAACTATCACATATGGCATTCAAAAAATGATAATAGAGAAACCCAACCAGCTCAACCAGCCAAAAGAAAACTATAAACTATAAACGATTCCAGGGGAACTAAAAAGAACTCCAGGGAAGATACAAGGAACTTACTGAAAGCTACCCCAGCACTAAAAAGGATTTAGAAACTATCAGTAAAAGCCAGGAGGAAATGAAGAATACAATTTCTGAATTGAACAATACAGTAGGAGGAATCAAAAGCATGCTAGAGGAAGCAGAGGATCAGATCAGCAAGTTGGAGAACAACATAGTAAAATATTCTAAGACAGTGCAAAAGGCTGAACAAGAATAAAGAGATTTTAAGAGAGCTGCAGGAAAACATGAAATGCAATAATATCCGTATCATAAGGATACCAGAAAGAGAAAAGAAACAAGGAATGGAAAACCTGTTCAAAACAGTAATAATAGAAAATTTCCCTAACATGATGAGTAAAATGTTACTCAAGTTCAGGAAAAAGAACCCAAAGAGACCCATTCCAAGACACATTATAATTAAAACGGCAAATGACAAAGACCAAGAGAGAGTCCTAAAAACATCAAGAGAGAAACAGCAAATAACATATAAAGGGGTTCCGAAAAGACTATCAAATGATCATGCAACAGAAACAATACAAGCCGGAAGGGAATTGTAAAAAATATTCCAAGTATGGGAAACAAAGTCCTGCAACCAAGAATCTCTACCCAGGAAGGCTCTCATTCAAAATGGAAGGAGAGAAAAGAGGAAACAGATGGCAACAGAGTAGAGAGCAGTGCCGATGGTGTCCTCGAATATTAGAGCAGCTAGAGGACAGGATAGGGAGCACAAGACATCATCAGGTCCCTAAGAACTGGAGTGGTCAGCATCTGGACACAGGGGAGCACAGCCCAGTGGCAGCAGAGACCTATAGGAGAGCAGGTGAGGGGACTCTGGACTTAATGGCCGGTAGGCCAAGGTCAGCTCTGGGCAGTGGCAGCCCTACCCTGAGGGGCGTCTCTAACTGAAGCAGCTCCAAGCTCCCAGGCAACTAGAAATCTGAACAGTGAAGTGCGGGCAACTAGGGCAAACACCAGGGAACACGGAATTGAACTCCTGCAGGGGAGGGACTGTGTGAGAGCCTCGCTCAGGCAACAGGGAGAGGAAGCTCCTCACAGGGCTAGAGGCAGAGGAGAAGAGTCCTGTGGGAAGCCAGAGTGGGGGAGCGGGAAAGTGCACCGGCTGGGGCGGCTAGAGGGCCAAAAACAGTGCTGCTGGGCCACTGGGAAAACAGTAGTTTAAAGTCCCTGCAAGGGTGGAGGCCCAGCCCTGCGCAACCACACAGGCACCCAGGCTCAGAAGAAACTCCAAACTGCAAGCCGGGAACTAGTAGTGGGGATAACTGACCCGCCCATTGCCAACACAAAGACCGCAGACGCTGGGAGAGGCGCATCATGGAGGCCGTCTAAAGGACTCCTCAGAGAGCTGGTCGGCTTGGAGGCCTGGCTCTCACCCGGGGGGGCAGGGAAGTGTTGGCGGTCCCCACGCAGTGTTGGCAGACCCTGGGCACTGTTGGCGGACGGGGGCTGCCTCCTCCAGAGCAGAGTGGAGGAGGCAGGGCCAGACAATAAAGGAACCAGAGAGGTTGCAGGCTGCACTGCAAGGGTGCCAGGTGCCTATCACAGGCAGGAACCTCTGCCAGGAGTGGGAGGGGACTGAGGAGATACCCTGCGAGCTGCAGAATACCTGCAGCTCTAAAACCCAGCTAGGCTACTGAAGGCCCAGCATTCCTGGGGGCTGACACCCAGAATGAGACCTGACTGTGACAATCAGAGGCCCTGCCACTAACACCATATAGACTATAGACTGCAGAGACCTGACTAAGAAAAAGAGGCCTCAGGAAATGGATTGCTACTAATGTCAAGCATCTGAGTTATACCGAGAGATACATGAACTATTAAGCCCCAGCATATTCTTTTCAAAAGTTACTTCTCACATATTCTTAATCCCCCCCATCTCAATCCACCTAAATACCCAAGACTGCCCTACTCTTGATTTAAGGTCTACACACTCTCTGGATACAACAATTCCCAGTCCTCAATCTAAGTATTCCTCCCTTCCCCAGCCACCTAAACCCTTTCTTTAGTCTTTTCTTGCCTTCCTTTACTGCCCCCCACCCCACCCCGCCCTTTTTTTCTTCTTTTCTCTTTTTTTCTTTTCTTCCTGTTAAAGCCCTAAGGTCCTGGCTCCACCTGGACCAATCAGAGATCATAAAGGGTGAACAGACACCTAAACGCTTTCCTTATTAATATTGGATTTTCTTTGTCTTGTGACTCCCCCTCCCCTTTTTTTTTATTCTTCGTCTTTCTTTTCTGCCTGATAAAGCCCTCAGATATTGGCTCCACCTGGACTAAACACAGGTCATAAAGGGTGAACAGATAGCTAAACCCATTATTAATATTGGTTTTTCTTTGTCTTGTGACTTTTTCCTTCTTCTACTTTTTTTTCCCCCCCTTTCTTTCTCTCTCTGATATAAGCCCAGAGGTCCCAGCTCCACCTGGACCAATCAGGGATCATTAAGGGTGAACAGCCACCTAAACCCTTTTTGTTTTGCTAATCATATATAGTTTTGTTTTTTGTTTTATTTTGTTTGTTTGTTTATGTTTCATGCTAAAAGCCCTCAGGTCCTGACTCCATCTGGACCAATCAGGGATTATTATTAAGAGTGAACAGTCATCTAAATCCTTTCTATTATAATTATTATCATTTTTATTTCTTTTTTCCATTTTTTTTCTTCCTTTTCCTTTTTTTTTTCTGCTAAAAGACCACAGGTCCAGAATACACTAAGACAGCCCAAATAAAGGACACACCAAGAACAACAAGTGGAGAAAATCTGGGAGAATGCAACATTGAACTCCACAAATCTACTATCACAGAAGGGTGTTCAACTAAGGCAAGGAAGCAAAGCAGGTTAAGCCAAGGAAAAAACAAAAAAAAAAAAATAAATAAATAAAAAGCAAGCAACAGCAGACACACAAAATGGGGAAAAAAGAATCAGTCCATCACCAAAAGGAAGGGAAGAATCCTCAGAAAGAACACAAAATGAAACAGAGGCACCTGAAACATCAGATAAGGAATTCAGAAGAATGATGATAGAGAAGCTCAGTGAGCTCAGCCACATCAAAGAAAACTATAAACAACTCCAGGAGAACTACAAAGAACTCCAGGGAAATTACAAAGAAATCCAGGGAAGTTACAAGGAACTTACTGAGAACTACAACAGCATGAAAAAAGACATGGAAACTATCAATAAGTGCCAGGAGGAAATAAAGAATACAACTTCTGAATTGAAGAATACAGTAGAAAGAATCAACATTAGGCTAGAAGAAGCAGAGGACCAGATCAGCGGGTTGCAGGATAATGTAGACAAATACTCCAAGACAGTACAAGAGAATAAAAAAAGGATGAACAAGACTGAAGATAGGTTAACAGAGCTGCGGGACAACATGAAACGTAACAACATCCGTATCATACAGATACCAGAAGAAGAGAAAACAGGAATGGAAAACCTGTAAAAAAATATCATGATAGAAAATTTCCCAAACATGAGGAGTGAAAACATTAATGAAGTTCAGGAAGCACAGAGGGTCCCAATGAAGATCAACCCAAACAGACCAACCTCAAGGCACATTATTATTAAAATGGCTAATATCAAAGACAAAGAGAGAATCCTAAAAGCATCAAGAGAGAAAAGACAAATAACATATAAATGGGCTACAAGAAGGCTATCAAATGATTATGCAAAAGAAACAATTCAAGCCAGAAGGGAATGGCAAAAAGTATTTCATGTAATGGTAAACAAAATCCTGCAACCAAGAATACTCTACCTAGCAAGGCTCTCATTCAAGATAGAAGGAGAAATAAGGAGCTTCCCAGACAAAGAAAAAAAAAAAAAAAAAAAAGACTAAAACAATACATCTCTACCAAACCAGCATCCCAAGAAATGCTAAAGGGTCTGCTACAAAAATAAATAAATAAATAAAATGAAGAAACAGAGGAAGCCAAAGAGGAATACAGACACAAAGGGAGAAAATGGCAATGAGTAAGTATCAATCAATAATAACCTTAAATGTAAATGGATTAAATGCACCAATCAAAAGACATAGGGTAGCTGAATGGATATGACAACATGACCCACATATATGCTGCCTTCAAGAGACCCACCACAGACCAAAGATTGATACAGATTGAGAGTGAAGGGATGGAAAATATATATATCAAGCTAATGCACATGAAAAAAAAACCTGGAGTAGCAATAATGATTTCACACAAAATAGATTTTACAATGAATGCCATAAAAAGGGACAAAGATGGGCATTTCATAATACTTAAGGGAACAATCCATCAAGAAGAAATAACTCTGAGAAACATATACGCACCCAACATAGAAGCTCCGAAATATATAAGGAAAATCTTGGAAGACTTTAACAAAGACATAGACAGTAACACACTAAGAGTAGAGGATATTAATACCCTACTATCAACAATGGACAGAACTTCCAAACAAAAAATCCCCAGAGATGTTGCAGCATTGAGCAACACTCTAGAGGAAATGGACCTAACTGATGTATACAGAGTCTTTTACCCCATAAAAGCAAAATACACATTTTTTTCAAATGCACATGAATCATTCTTCAAGATAGACCACATGGTATGTCAAAAGACAAGCCTCCACAAATACAGGAAAATTGAAGTCATACAAAGTATCTTCTCAGATCACAATGGCTTGAAACTAGAAACCAATCTCAAGGGGAAAAAAAATTCACTAACTCAT
The DNA here is from genome assembly GCA_004026585.1 of Noctilio leporinus. Lineage (NCBI taxonomy): Eukaryota > Metazoa > Chordata > Mammalia > Chiroptera > Noctilionidae > Noctilio > Noctilio leporinus. The sequence goes on along the minus strand of PVIW01014334.1, from coordinate 12,378 downwards.
GGAGACTGAATGGCATGCTTTTAAGCAATGAAGGGGTTAACAATGAGAACAACGATGAAATCACAAAGTTCCTGGAAACACATGAAAAAGAACACACAACAGCCGAAAACCTATGGAATACAGCAAAGGCAGTCCTCAACGGGAAATTGATAGCAATACAGGCCTTCCAAAAAAGGTTACAAGAAGTTTATAAAAGCAACATAACCACAAAGCTGCAAGAACTAGAGGAGCAACAACAAACAAAGCCCAGACCAAGTGGAAGGAAGGAAATCATCAGGATCAGAGAAGAACTAAATAACTCAGAGATTCAAACTACAATTCAAAGAATCAACAAATCCAGGAGCTGGTTCATTGAAAAAATAAACAAAATTGACAAGCCCTTATCCAGATTCATCAAGAAAAAGAAAGAGAGGACCCAAATAAACAGAATCAGAACTGAAAGAGGAGAAATCACAACTGATACCACAGAAATACAAAAGATTGTAAGAAATTACTACAAACAAATATATGACAAAAAATATGACAACCTGGATGAAATGGACACATTTCTGGAAAGGTATAATCTAACATAATTGAACCCAGGAGAAGCAGAAAGCCTGAATAGGCCAATAACAACTACTGAAATGAAAGAAATAATCCAAAATCTCGCAAAGCATAAAAGCGCTGGTCCAGATGACTACACAGGTGAATTTTACCAAACATTTAAAGAAGAACTAGCTCCTATCCTCCTTAAATTTTACAAAAAATTTCAGGAAGAGGGAAGACTCCCAAACGCTTTTTATGAAGCCAATATTATTCCAATCCCAAAACCAGGGCAAGATACAACTAAGAAAGAAAGCTACAGGCCAGTATCTCTGATGAACATAGATGCTAAAATTCTCAACAAAATACTGACCAATCGAATTCAGCAGTATATTACAAAGATCACACAACATGATCAAGTGGGCTTCATCCCAGGGATGCAAGGATGGTACAACATTTGTAAATCAATCAATGTAATGTACCCCATCAACAAATTGAAAGATAAAAACCATATGATCATATCAATAGATGCTGGAAAGGCATTGGATAATGTGCAGCAACCATTTATGATAAAAACCCTCAGCAAAATGGGAATAGAGGGAGCATACCTCAATATCATAAAGACCATCTATGAGAAACCTGAAGCCAACATCATACTCCATGGACAAAAACTGAAAGCTTTCCCCGTAAGATCAGGAACAAGACAAGGCTGTCCACTTTCTCCACTTCTATTCAACATTGTCTTGGAAGCTCTAGCTATAGCCATCAGAGAAGAAAAAGGAATCAAAGGTATCCAAATTGGAAAGGAGGAAGTCAAACTGTCATTACTTGCAGATGATATGATAGTGTACATACAAAACCCAATGTGCTCCACCAAAAACTTACTCAACTTATTTTGCTAAATAAGCAAATTTAGCAAAATAGCTGGGTATAAAGTCAATATACAGAAATCAAAAACATTTGTGTTTACCAATAATGAAACAACAGAAAAAGAAGTGAAAAAACAAATCCCATTTACCATAGCAACAAGAAAAATAAAGTACCTAGGAATAAACTTAACTAAGGAGGATTAAAGACTTGTACTCAGAAAACTACAGAACAATGAAGAAAGAAATCAAGGATTATACAAATAAATGGAAAAATATACCATGTTCATGGATGGGAAGAATCAACATCATTCAAATGTCCATACTACCCAAAGCAATCTACATATTCAATGCAATCCCAATTACAATACCAATGTCAGACTTCACAGAAATAGAAAAAATACTTCAAAAATTTATATGGAGCCAAAAATGCCCACAAATAGCCACCACAATCTTGAGAAAAAGAACAAGGTAAGAGGAATCACAATACCGGACTTCAAACAATAGTACAAGGCTACTGTCATCAAAACAGCCTGGTACTGGCATAAGAACAGACATATAGATCAATGGAACAGAATAGAGAGCCCAGAAATTAATCCAAGACACTATGGTCAACTAATATAGGACATAGGAGGAACAAACATCAAATGCAGTAAAAACAGTCTCTTCAATAAATGGTGTTGGAAGAACTGGACTGCAACATGTAAAAAGTTAAAACTAGACCACCAACTTACACCATACACCAAAATAAACTCAATATGGATAAAGGATTTAAATATAAGCAGTGCACCATAAAGGTCCTGGAGAAAAATATAGGCAGTAAACTTTTGGATATCCTACACAGAAATATGTTTACTGCTACTTCACCAAGGGCAAAGGAAATCAAAGAAAGAATCAACAAATGGGACTATATCAAGTTGAAAAGTTTCTGTTCAGCTAAAGAAAATATCAGCAAAATTCAAAGGGAACCAACACTATGGGAAAACATAATTGCCAATGATACCTCACACAAGGGTCTGATCTCCAAAATATATAAAGAACTAATGCCACTCAACACCAGGGAGACAGACAGCCCAATTAAAAAATGGAGAAATGACCTGAACAGACAACTCACTGAGGAAGATATACAAAGGGCACAGAGGCATATGAAAGAATGCTCAATGTCGCTAGTCATCAGAGAGATGCAAATTAAAACTGCATTAAGATACCACCTCACATCTGTCAGAATGGCAATCATCAGCAAATCAACAAACAACAAGTGTTGGCGAGGATGTGGGGCAAAGGGAACCCTCATACACTGTTGGTGGGAATGTAGGCTGGTGCCGCCATTGTGGAAAACAGTTTGGGGTTTCCTTAAAAAACTAAAAATGGAACTGCCTTTTGATCCAGCAATTCCACTACTTGGACTATACCCAAAGAATCCTGAAACACCAATTCATAAGAACCTATGCACACCTATGTTCATAGTGGCACTATTTACAATAGCCAAATGCTGGAAACAGCCTAAGTGCCCATCAGTGGATGATTGGATCAAAAAACTGTGGTACATTTACACAATGGAATTCTATATAGCAGAAAGAAAGAAGGAACTTGTTACCCTTTGCAACAACATGGATGGAACTGGAGAGTATTATGCTTAGTGAAATAAGCCAGTCAGTGAAGGACAAATATCATATGATCTCACCCATTACGGGACAATAATGAGCAAAACTAACAACAAGCAAAACAGAACCAAGTATATGAATACAAGGAATAGGTCTTCAGTTGTCAGGGGAAATGGGGTTGGTGGTAGGGGGGAGGCAGAGGCAAAGAAGGGGAGAAGCTTAGACAAGAACCTAGTGTAAAGGAACCATGGACATGGACAACAGATGGGATTGATTTTGGGGGGAATGGGTGGGTAGGGAGAGGGACAGAGTGGAGCTAAAAGGCGATGGATGTAATACAACAACAACAAAATTTTTAAAAAAATAAATAAAAGAAAAAAGGAAAAAAAAAAAAAAAAAGAATCCTGAAACACCAGTTCATAAGAACCTATGTACACCTATGTTCATAGCAGCACTATTTACAATAGCCAAGTGCTGAAAACAGCCTAAGTGCCCATCAGTGGATGATTGGATCAAAAAACTGTGGTACATTTACACAATGGAATTCTATATAGCAGAAAGAAAGAAGGAACTTGTACACTTTGCAACAACATGGATGGAACTGGAGAGTATTATGCTTAGTGAAATAAGCCAGTCAGTGAAGGACAAATATCATATGATCTCACCCATTACGGGACAATAATGAGCAAAACTAACAAGCAAAACAGAACCAAGTATATGAATACAAGGAATAGGCCTTCAGTGGTCAGGGGGAATGGGGTTGGGGGTAGGGGGGCGGCAGAGGCAAAGAAGGGGAGCAGCTTAGACAAGAACCTAGTATAAAGGAACCATGGACATGGACAACAAATGGGATTGGTTTTGGGGGGAATGGGTAGGTGGGGAGGGGGACGGAGTGGAACAAAAAGGCGTTGGATGTAATACAACAACAATAAAAAAAACTGGGAAAGAAAAAAAAGAGGAAGCAATAAAAATTATCATTAATTTTTTAAAAAATGGAAGGAGAAATGTAAGTTTCCTAGAAAAAAGAAAACTAAAAGAATATATCTACCAAACCTGCATTGCAAGAAATGCTAAAGTGTCTGCTTTTACAAAAAAGGAAAGAAGAAAAAACAGAGAGAGACAGAAAGGAACACACGTACAAAGTGGGAAAATGACAATAAATATCAATCAATAATAAACTTGAATGTAAATGGATTAGATGTGCCAATCAAAAGATATAGGGTAGTTAAATGGATAAGAAAACATGATCCACATATATGCAGTCATCAAGAGACCCACTACAGAAAAAAATCAACACAGGTAGAAAGTGAAGGGATGAAAAAGTACGTATCAAGCAAATGGACATTAAAAAAAGTCTGGAGTAGCAATTCTTATTTCAGATAAAATAGATTTCACAATGAAAGCCATAAAAAGAGATAAAGAAGAACATTTCATAATACTTAACAATCGATCAAGAAGAAATAACTGGTAAACATGCACCCAATGTAGGAGCTCCCCAATATATAAGGAAAATCTTGGAAGACTTCAAGAAAGATATAGACAGCAACACACAAATAGTAGGGGATTTTAATAACACACTATCAACAACAAAAGATCGTCCAAACAAAAAATCACCAGGATGTTGTGGCATATAAAACATTTTAGAGGAAGTGGACCTAACTGATATATTCAGAACTTTTCACTCTGAAGAAGCAAAATACACATTTTTTTTCAAATCCACATGGAACATTCTCTAAGATACACAACATGGTAGTCACAAGACAAGCCTCCACAAATACAGGAAAATTGAAATCATACCAAGCATCTTCTCGGATAACAATGGACTGAAACTAGAAACCAATCTCAAGGGAAAAATGCAAAACCACTATAACTCATGGAGACTGAATAACATGCTTTTAAGCAATGAATGGGTTAACAATGAGACCAAAGATGAAATCAGAAAGTTTCTGGAAACAAATGGCAATGAAGGCATAGCAGTTCAAATCCTATGGGACACAGCAAAGGTAGTCCTCAAAGGAAAATTCATAGAAATAAAGGCCTACCTAAAAAGGTCAGAATAAGCATCTACAAACAACCTAACCATAAAGGTGCAAGAACTAGAGGAGCAACAACAAACAAAGCCCAGAGCAAGTAGAAGGAAGGAAATCATCAAGATCAAAGCAGAATTAAATTACTTAGAGACTCAAACTATAATTAAAAGAATCAATAAGTCCAGGAGCTGGGTCTATGAAAAAATAAACAAACTTGGCAAGCCTTTATCAAGATTCATCAAGAAAAAGAGAAGCTCCAAATATTCAAAATCAAAAATGATAGTGGAGAAATCACAACTGATATTTCAGAAATACAAATGATTGTAAGAAATTACTACAAACAACTATATGATAAGAAATATGACAACCTAGGTGAAAGGGATAAATTTCAGGAAATGTATAATCTACCAAAACTGAATCCAGAGAAAGTAGAAATCCTGAATAGGACAATAATAACTAGTGAAATTGAAGTAATCAAAACCTCCCAAAGCACAAGAGCCCTGGGCTAGATGGCTACACAAGTAAACTCTACCAAACATTTAGAGAAGAACTAACTCCCATTCTTTTCAACCTATTCCAAAAAAATCCAAGAAGAGGGAAGACTCCAAAACTCTGTCTCTGATGCCAATGTTATTCCAAACTTCAAACCAGGTCAAGACACAGCTAAGAAACAAGACTACAGGTCAATGTCTCTGATCAACATAGATATTAAGATTTTCAACAAAGTATTGGCCAACTGGATCCAGCAGTACATTAAAAAGATCATACACCGAGGGGAGCAAAAAGGGGATGGATGTAATACAACAATAAAAATTAAAAAAAAAAAAAGATCATACACCATGATCAAGTGAGTTTTATCCTAGGGATGCAAGGATGATACGACATTCACAATTAAATAAATGTAATACACCACATCAACAAAATGAAAGATAAAAATCATATGATCATATCAATAGATGCTGAAAAAGCATTTGATAAAGTACAATATCATTTCTGATAAAAACCCTCTGCAAAATGGAAATAGAGGGAGCATACCTCAACATAACAAAGGCCATATATGAGAAACCTGAGGCCAACATCATATTCAATGGGCAAAAACTAAAAGCTTTCTCCCTAACATCAGGAACAAGACAAGGCTGTTCACTTTCTCCACTTCTGTTCAACATCCAGGAACAAGGCAAGACTGTTCACTATCTCCACATCTGTTCAACATCACTTTGGAAGTTCTAGCCATAGCTATGAGAGAAGAAAAAGGAATAAAAGGTATCTAAATTGGAAAAGAGGAAGTCAAACTGTCATTATTTGCAGATGATATGATAGTGTACATACAGAACCCCATAGGCACCACCAAAACCTTACTCAACCTAATAAGCAAATTTAGCAAAATAGCAGGAAATAAAGTCAATATTCAAGAATCAAAATCATTTTTGTACACCAATAATGAAACATCAAAGACAGATGCTAGAAAACAAATCCCATTTACCATAGCAACAAGAAAAATAAAGTACCCAGGAATAAACTTAACCAAGGAGGCAAAAGACCTGTACTCAAAAAACCACAGAACATTGAAGAAAGAAATTAAGGAAGATGCAAATAAATGGAAGTATACACCATGTTCATGGATGGGAAGAGTTCACATCATCAAAATGTCCATACTACCCAAAGCAATCTATAGGTTCAATGCAATCCCAATTAAAATACCAATGACATATTTCACAGAGATAGAAAAAACACTTCAAAATTTTATATGGAGCCAAAATGCCCACAAATAGCCACAGCAATCGTGAGAAAGAAGAGCAAGGTAGGAGGAATCACAATACTGAGCATCAAACTACACTACAAGGCTACTTTAATCAAAACAGTCTGGTGCTTGCATAAGAATAGACATATAGATCAATGGAACCAAATAGAGAGCCCAGCCATAAACCCAGGACCCTATGGTTAGTTCATTTTCGTCAAAGTGGGAAAGAACATAAAATGGAGTAAAAACAGCCTCTTCAACAAGTGATGTTGGGAGAACTGGACAGCAATGTGCAAAAAAATAATACTAGACCAGCACTTACACCATGCGCCAGAAGAAACTCAAGATGGATAAAGGACCTAACCATAAGCAGTGTCACCATAAAGCTTCTGGAAAAAAAATATAGGCTGTAAAATTTTAGATATCCTATGCAGAAATATAATTACTGATCTTCTCCTAGGGCAAAGGAAATAAAAGAACAAATAAACAAATGGTACTACATTAAAACTGAAAAGTTTCTGTTCAGCTAAAGGTAACACCTGGACAGTTAAAAGGAAACCGACTGTATGGGAAAACATAATTGCCAATGATATCTCAGACAAGGGTTTGATATACAAAATATATAAAGAACACATGAGACTCAACACCAGAGAGTCAGTCAGCCTAATCAAAAAATGGTCAAGGGACCTGAACAGACAACTCACCAAGGGAGACATACAAAGGGCTCAAAGTCACATGAAAGAATGCTCAACATCACTAGCCATCAGAGAGATGCAAATTAAAACCTCAATAAGATACCACCTGACACCTGTCAGAATGGCAATCATCAACAAATCAACAAACTACAAGTGTTGGCAAGGATGTGGGGAAAAGGGAAGCCTGGTGCACTTTTGGTGGGAATGCAGGCTGGTGCAGCCACTCTGGACAACAGTTTGAAGTATCCTTTAAAAGCTTAAAATAGAACTGCCTTTTGATTCAGCAATTCCACTACTTGGACTATATCTGAAGAACCCTGAAACACCAATTCATAAGAACCTATGTACCCCTATGTTCATAGTAGCATTATTTATAATAGCCAAGTGCTGGAAACAGCCTATGTGCCCATCAGTAGATGATTGGATTAAAAAACTTTGGTACATTTACACAATGGAAAGAAAGAAGGCACTCCTAACCTTTGCAACAACATGGATGGAACTGGAGAGAATTTTGCTTAGTGAAATAAGCCAGTCAGTGAAAGACAAATACCATATGATCCCACCCATTTCAAGACAATAATGAACAAAACAAACTGGCAAAACCGAATCAGATACTTGAACACAATGAATAGACCTTCAGTGGGCAGAGGGGAGGGAGATGGGGGAGGTGAGAGGAGGAAGCAAAGAAAGGGATTAGTTAAGTCAAGAAACTAGTATGGAAGAATTGTGGACATGAACAACAAGTAAGGTTGACTTTTGGGGGTAGTGAGTAGGTGGACAAGGGGACAGAAGGGAGTAAAAAGGGGATGGATGTAATACAACAACAATAAAATTAAATATAATAAAATAAATTAAAAATATAAACAGATAAATTTTCCATACATAGCATCAGCAAGGACATTTTGGCACTGAGCACTCTAGATCAAATGGATTAATATATATATATATGTATGTATAAACTTTCACCCAAAGAGGAAAGTATACATTCTTTTCAAATGCACATGGAACATTTTCAAAGACAGACCACATGGTAGGACACAAAATAAGCCTCAACAATTCCAGGAAAACTAAAATCATATCAAGTATTTTTTCCAATCACAATGGCTTGAAAGAGGAAACCAACCTCAAGAAAAAATTATCAAAAACATTGCAAAATATTTATATTAATGAATATCAAATAACATGTTATTAAATAATGAGTGGCATAACAATGATAGCAAAGAATAAATAAAAAATTTCTGGAAACAAATGAAAATGAACACACAATAGCCCAAAACCTATGAGATACAATGAAGTCTGTACTGTAAGGGACGTTCATAGCAATACAGGCCTACTTACAAAAGAAAGAAGAATCACAAATAAACCACCTATCTATAATGACACAAGAACTAAAGGAATAACAACAAACAAAACCCAGAGTGAGTAAAATGAAGGAAATAATCAATATCATAGAAGAATTGAATGACATAGAGACTGAAAGTACAATTTAAGTGGTCGATAAATTCAGAAACTGGTTCTTTGAAAAGATGAAAAAATTCAATGAGACTTTAACCACACTCAGCAAGAACAAAGAGAGAGAGAGAAAACTAAAATGAAATAAATCAGAAATGAAAGAGGAGATTTCAAAACTGATATGACAGAAGTACAAATGACGGTAAGAATTTACCGTCAACAATATGATAAGAAATTTGATAACCTGGGTGAAATAGAAAAATTTCTGGAAACATATATATAATCTTCCAAAACTGAATAAAGACACAAAGCCTGAATAGACTGATAAGAACTAGTAAAATTGAAGTTATAAACACAAAACTCAGCATACAAAAGCCCCATACCGGATGGCTAGACAGGTATATTTCGCCAAATATTTAGGGGAGAACTAACTCTTATTCTTGTCAACTTGTACAAAAAAATTAAAAAAGAGTCGACTCCCAAACCTTTTCTATGAGACCAGTATTATTCTAATCCCAAAACCAGGAAAGAAAACTACAGACCTCCCTGGCTGGTAGCACAGTGGTTAAGGCGCCGGCCTGTGAACCCAAAGGTAGCAAGTTCGATTCTCCAGCCAGGGCACATAACAAGGATGCAAGCCAGGTTTCCAGTCAGATCTGTGGCTGGAGTCAGGTGAAGGGCAACCATACATTGAAAAAAAAAAAAAAGAAAACTACAGACCAATATTGCAGAGGAACACAGATAATAAAATCCTAAACAAAACATTAGCAAACTGGATCCAGCAATACATTAAAAAGATCATACACTATAATCAATTAAGATTCATCCCAGGAATGCAAGGAAGGTATAACATTCACAAATCAATAAATGTCATATACCACATTAAAAAAAGAAAGATAAAAACCATATGATCATATTAATAGATACTAATAAAGTATTTGATGAAGCACAGCACCCATTCATGATAAAAATACTTCATACCACGGAGAGCTGGTTGGCTTGGAGGCGTGGTGCCCACCCCGGAAGGGCGGGACAGTGTAGGTGGACCCCAGACAGTGTTGACTGACAGGCCAGGCCCCCTCCCAGAACTGCGGGGGTGGGGCCAGTCGTCACAGGGACCAGCGAAGTTGCACGCTGCCCTGCAGAAGTGCTGGGGGCGCGTCCTGGGCAGGAACCTCCACCAGGAGTGGGAGGGGGCCTGCCTGCGGGCTCCAGAACACCAGCAGCCCTAAAACCCAGCCAGGCTGAAGAAGGCCCAGCCTACCTGGGGGCAGACACTCAGAATCAGCCCTACTGTGACAATCAGAGGCCCTGCCACGCGCCAAGACTGGCTAGAATATAGACTATAGACTGTAAAGTCCTGACCAAGAAAAAGAGGCAGCATCAGGAAAGGGATTGCGGCCAATCTCAAGCACCTGAATTATACCGAGAGCAATATGAACTATTAAGCCCCAACATACCCTTTGCAAAAGTTACTCCTCACATATTCTTAATCCCCCCCATACCTCAATCCACCTAAATATCCAAGACCCTCCCCTACTCTCGAATTAAAGTCTATTCACTCTGTGGCTATAACGCATTCCCAGTCCTCAATCTAAGTATTCCTCCCTTCCCCAGCCTTTCTAAACCCTTTCTTTATTCTTTTCTTCCTTCCCTTTTTTTTTTTTTTTTTTAATTTTTCTTTTCCTTTTCTTCCTGGTAAACCCCACAGGTTCTGGCTCCACCTGGACCAATCAGAAATCAAAAAGGGGGAACACACAGCTAAAACCTTTCTTTATTAATATTAATTTCTCTTTGTCTTGTGACTTTCTCCCCCCATCCTTTTTTTTCTTTCTTTCTTTCTTCCTTTCTCCTTTCTCTTCTCCCTGATAAAACCCACTGGTCCTAGCTCCAGCTGGACTAAACAGAGACCATAAAGGGTGAACAGAAACCTAAACCTTTTCTTTATTAATATCGATTTCTTTTTCTCTTGTGACATTCTCCTTTTTATCTTTTTCTTTTTTCTTTTTCCTTTGCTAAAAGCCCTCAGGTCCAGGCTCCATCTGGACCAGTGAGGGATTATGAAGGGTGAACAGCCACCTAAAACTTTTCTTCCTATTATTATTATCATTTTTATTTCTTTTTTCATTTTGCAATTTTTTTTTGTTTGGTTTGGTTTGGTATTTTGTTTTTGGGTTTCTTTGTTTGTTTGTTTGTTTTTGTTTTTTGTTTTTGTTTTTGTTTTTGTTTCTGCTAAAAGCCCGCAGGCCCAGAATACAACCAGACAGCCCAAATAAAGGACACACCAAGAACAGCAAGTGGAGAAAATCTGGGAGACGGCAACATTGATCTCCAGAAATCTCCTATCAAAGAAGGGTGCTCAAATAAGGCAAGGAAGTAAAGCAGATTAACCCTAAGAAAGAACATAAATAAATAAATAAATAAAGAGCAAGCAAGAACAGAAACCCAAAATGGGGGAAAAAAGAATCAGTCCATCACCAAAAGGAAAGGAAGAATCCCCAGAAAGAACACAAAATGAAACAGAGGCACCTGGAATATCAGATAAGGAATTCAAAAGAATGATGCTAGAGAAGATCAGTGAGCTCAGCCACATCAAAGAAAACTGTAAACAACTCCAGGAGAACTACAAACAACTCCAGGGAAATTACAAAGAACTCCAGGGAAGTTACAAGGAACTTACTGAGAACTACAACAGCATGAAAAAGGACAGAGAAACTATCAATAAGTGCCAGGAAGAAATGAAGAATACAATTTCTGAATTGAAGAATAGTAGAAGGAATCAACAGTAGGCTAGAGGAAGCAGAGGACCGGATCAGCGAGTTGGAGGATAATGTAGACAAATACCCCAAGACAGTACAAGAGAATCAAAAAAGGCTGAACTAGATTGAAGAGGGGTTAAGAGAGCTGCAGGACAACATGAAACGTAACAACATCCGTATCATAGGGATACCAGAAGGAGAAGAGAAACAAGGAATGGAAAACCTGTTCAAAAAAGTCATGATAGAAAATTTCCCTAACATGATGAGTGAAAACATGAATCCAGTTCAGGAAGCACAGCGGGTCCCAATGAGGATCAACCCAACCAGACCAACACCAAGGCACATTATTATTAAAATGGCTAATTTCAAAGACAAAGAGAGAATCCTAAAAGCATCAAGAGAGAAAAGACAAATAACATACAAAGGGGCCCCAATAAGACTATCAAATGATTATTCAACAGAAACAATTCAAGCCAGAAGGGAATGGCTAAAAGTATTTCAAGTCATGGCAAACAAAGGCCTGCAACCAAGAATACTCTACCCAGCAAGGCTCTCATTCAAGATAGAAGGAGAAATAAGGAGCTTCCCAGACAAAAAAAGACTGAAAGAATACATCTCTACCAAACCAGCATTGCAAGAAATGCTAAAGGGTCTGCTCTAAAAATAAGTAAACAAATGAAATGAAGAAACAGAGAAAGCCAAAGAGGAA
>PVIW01014333.1:0-23901 GCA_004026585.1 Noctilio leporinus | reverse complement strand
TAGGGGGGAGGGAGAGGTAGAGGCAAAGATGGGGAGCAGCTTAGACAAGAACCTAGTATAAAGGAACCATGGACATGGACAACAGGTGGGATTGACTTTGGGGGGAATGGGTGGGTGGGTGGGGGGACAGAGGGGAGCAAAAAGGGGATGGATGTAATACAACAACAATAAAATTAAAAAAAAAAAAAAAAGAAAGAAAAAAGAAAAAAAAAAAGATGTAAGGTGACTTTCAGGATGTATCTTGATTCCTGACACAGACAGGGGAGGTGAAGACTTCCCAGAAGCCCCTGTGATGGGAATGCTTGCCCTGACTAAAAATGGCAACCAAAAGAACAGGCTGGGTGTTTTTTGTTTAGTTTAATTTAGTTTTTTTAAGGTAGAATCAAGTTTATTAATGACAGCCTGCATTACAACCACTCCCAAGTGAAAAAAAAAAACGGGGGGTGATTCATTAAAACTCCGTTTTTGGAGTTCCGTTTGGCCTTTCACTGGATATGCCAAAAGGTGGGAATCTTGCCTGGTTCTGAATCAAGTGGTCAGATGGCATTCACTGGAGAATGAGGTAATAAACATAAAGGACAGGAGCACCCAGCAGAGAGTCACGTCTCTGCGTTGGAATGACACTACAGGACAACTGCGGTGGGGCAGAGATACAGGAAACAATACAGGAAAACAGGCAGATGTAGCTCATTGTGGAAGGAGTCAGACAGGAGGTCACATAGTAAGTTCCAGATCGCTTTAGAAGGGTGGGCAGCCTTGCGGGAAGGTGCGTATTGTAGCAGCCAAGTGAGAAGAAGCCGGATACAGCAGCGTGTGAGAAGCAGCGGCTACACAGGCTGCAGTCAGGATGTGGCCAGGCGAATTGGGCTAGTAAGAATGCAGGCACGCTGCGGCTTTGATGCCATCTATTCCAGTTGACTCTGAAGCCACCAAGGACTCCCAGTCCCCCCTCCCCTGCAGGTTGGAATACTGTAAATAAAGACCTGCTTTTCTTAATACTAACTATTGGATCATACACCAAGGTGCCACGTGAGCGGGCCCCAGTTTGCTCTGTTACAGAGCCAGGGGAGAATCTGACCCATGATGACAATTGCCCTGTAGAAAGATTTTCCCAGTGACCAGGTACAGCATGAATTGGTGGGAGACAAGATTGGCGGTAGGGCAATTGTGGCATCCGAAGCCACAATTCAGGAAAGAAATAGGTGAACAAGATAGGTCAGTAGGGCTGCACAAGGTGGGAATCAAGTCAAAGGAGTAAAACAACAGAATTTAGTGATTGATCAGCTGTGGAGGGTAAGGGGAGAGGGAACAATAAAGCCTGATTCTTCATTTTATGGCCCAGGTAATTGGGAGGATGGTGGAGTTATCTACAAAAAAAAAAAAAAAAAAGGAACTTTAGAGGAAGAGCACATTTAGGTGAGGGTAGGGGTGGTTAATGAGTTCTGTTTGGGCAAGTTAAATTTTGGCATCTTTAGGTCAGAGAAGTACAGACCATGACCCATAGGAACTTGGGTAAATAGAGCTGGTGCTGGGCGGAGAAGCTTCGTATCAAGCTTCTCCAAGGATTGCTTCTCCAGTTATTTACTCCAGTAATTATTCTCCTTTATGATTCATCACCGTTGGCTCTAAATCCTCGTTTGTTTAATGTTCACGTGCTCCTGGACAAGGAACTCAGTGTGGGTAGAAAGCCTGCCTGCGTTTTTCACCCCGCACCCCGAAAGCCTTTGCAGCACCGGACACCACGCAGCGCATTGATCCCTCCCCGACCACCTGTGCGCAGATGAACGTTACTCCTGGAGCAGCCGCCAGAGGCTTCCTCTCTGCTCCTGTGCAGCCTGACTGATCTTAGGAGCAGACACTTAAAATAAATGCACGATGAGTTCAGTTTACATTCAGTCCAGGTGATACTTGAATGTTTCTCTTTGGTTCAGTATTTCTTTAGGGAAAAGCATATAGGTCAGAATGGCGCATTGTCACTGGTTTGATTCCCAGTCAGGGTACATACCTGGGTTGCAAGCCAGGTCTCCAGCCAGGTTCCCAGCTGGAAGAAGATGAAAGGCAACCATACATTGATGTTTCTCCCCCTTTCTTCCTCCCTTCCTGCTCTTCTCTCTGAAAATAATAAATAAAACCTTTAAAAAATATGGTTTCTATCTGACAGCGTTAAGTTTTTGCACATTACTCATATTTTGAAGGGGATCTTCTCAGTATAAGAATGTGAAGCTTAACTGTTTAATAATGCCATGCATACTCCAAATCCTTTTCTCAGAAGAATCTGGAAATTATACAAATAAATGGTAATGGTGTAGTAGAATTATAGGTGTTTTCCATTTTCTTCTGTTTGTGTAATCATCTTTTCTAAGATTTCTCCAATAAAGGCACTACTTGTGGAATAAAAATAAAGCTACATTTGCAAAAGTTACCTTTGAAAATGTATTTTGTCACGGGTTTTAAAATGTATCCCAAATCAACCAGTAGAATTACATAGTTAACAAAGATATATATATATATATGTGTGTGTGTGTGTATGTGTGTGTGTGTATATATATACACACACACACACATATATATATGGACACATATGTGTGTGTGTGTATGTGTATACAAATTAGCCAAGAAGACTTGATAATTAAGTACACTTTCAGTCAGGATCTGTGGGATTTTTATCAACTTCGGAGACTGTAACAATGGGGCTGAATTAAGTTTCAGGGCTCTTGCCATGAGCACAACGCTGAATACCATCTCTGACTTGCTGGGAGGGGCAGACAGATGTCTGTTGCCACACCTAATTCTGCCCAATGAAGAACAAGAAAGTTGACCCCATCTATCCCACTTAGCCAGAGTGGTACCAGCACAGATAGTGGCAACACAGTGATTTTTCTGGTGAGGGGTTCCAGTGACCCCTGATGAAAAAGGATTTTTCATGTTACCTCCTAATAATCATAATGGAGTTAATTTTGAAGAGCGAAGAAGCAAGCTGTTTCATGCTCTTCTAAGAGATTATATCATAAGGAGCCAAGAGCTGATTGCTAATGTCAGAACCTCTGGCCGCCCAGGGCAGTTTGCTGGTCCACGGAAAATGGGTTTGTGTGATATTTGCATCATTTCCCAGGGTTTGCCTGGACAGAACCCACTTCTCCCACCAGTGCTAATGAGAAAATTGGCTCAGCTTCCAGTTTGCTATATTTGTCCATTCACTCATTCATTCACTTTTTAATCATTTGACAAATAATTTTTGAGTGTTAACTAAGTGCAAGATAATGTTCTAGGTGCTGGGAACATTGGGGTGAAAGAAAAAGTCTGAGTCTTTATCCTCACAAAGCTTCCATTTTTTTAAAATTTAGTTTTATTGTTGTTGTATTACATCCATCCCCTTTTTACTCCCCTCTGTCCCTTTCCCCACTCACCCACTCCCCGCCAAGCTTCCATTTTTTAAAATCCATTTTTAGAGAGGGAAACATTGATGTGAGAGAAACATTGATCAGTTGCCTCCTGTGTACCCTGATAGGAATCAAACCCACAACCTTTTGGTTCATGGAACGATGCTCCGACCAGCTGAGCTGCACCAGGGCTGAAGCTTACATTTAATGGAGATCACAGAGAACAAATAAATGACACAGCATAAGGCCAGGTATTAGTGCCATGAAAAAATAAATAAAGCAGAGTAAAGGTATTGAGAATGACAGAAGTTACTCAGTTCACTAAGGTGTTCAGGGTGGTCTCTCTAGGAGGTGACATTTGAATGATGTGAGAAATGAGCGTAGTGAAAACCTGTGAGGTGAGTATTCAAGGCTGAGGGAACAGTGAGTGCAAAGACCCCTTAAAGGAACTGCAAGGATGTAGTGTAGGTGCTATGCAGTGAGCCAGGGTGGAAAAGGTAGGAAATGATCTGGAGGCAGCCAGGGGCAGATCAAGGAGGGCCTGTAAGATTTTGTTTTCTGTTTTAATTTTTATTTATTCATTATAGAGAGACAGAAAGAGAATGAGAGAGAGACAGACATTGATTTGTTGTTCCACTTATTTGTGCATTCATCACTGCTTTTTGTATGTGCCCTGACCTGCAATCTTGGCATAGGAGGTTGATGCTCTAGCCAACTGAATTACCCGGCCAGGCCAAGAGTTTGGATTTTATACGGTGATTAATAGTTGCTGGAGGGATTTGAGCAGGGGAGTGGCCTAATCTGTCTACTGTTTGTAAGAGGATGCATCTGGCTGCTGTGCAGAGACTGGCCAACCTAAGTGGGGAAGTTAGGACAGACATAGCAGGCCATAGCTAGTTTCCCAGCAAAAGCAATCCATTTGAAGAAAGTCTCTAGCATGAAAAGATATAAAATAATCAAATAAAAGTTACTTGGGGGGCTCAGAAGAAACTTTAAAACAAATTATCATTGATAGGAAAAGATATTAGACCTATAAAACAAAACAGAATGTGGCAAAAGCGAAAGAGTGGAGAACATTAATAAAATAAAAGAGCTCTTGGAAATTAAAAACATGATAGCCCAATATAACGACTGAAGCATAAATTAAGGAAAGCGGAGCAAAAAGTTAAAGGAAAGGAAATAGAGAAAATTAGAGGATCAGTCTGAGGTCTAACATCTGAATTATAGGAGGTCCAGAAAGGGGAAACAAAAGAAATGAAGAAATCATCAAAAGAGCAATTCAAGAAAATTGCCCATCGCTGAACCACATGACTTTCTAGATTAAATAGACCCACCAAGAGCCCAGCATAGTGAATAAGAATGAGATGCAAGGCATCTCATTAAGGAATTTCATATCGGGTACAAAGAGATAGAAAAATTGATTATTTACAAAGGATAGAGAGTAAGAGTAGCCTTAGGCTTTTTTAACAAGACACTGAAAATGGCATAGAAGTTAATGAAACAATGTTTCATAATTTGAGAGAAGATGATTTCTGACTTGCAATTCCACACATAGTCAAGTAAGGGTAAGTTAAAGACATTTTCAGACATGCACATCCTTAAGTATTTACTTTTCATGGTGACTGCTGGTACAAAATGAAGGAGCACCTCAAGAAAGAGAACAGCACATCCAGAAAACAAGAACGAACTCAAGAAAGAGGTAAAGGGAATCCAGGATGGTACAACCACAGGGATGTGGTGATGGGAACTCGTAAGATGCCACCTGACAGCAGACTCAGACAGTAGCCTGAGCAGACTGAGAAAACTCAGGGGACATGACTCCCAGCAGATGTCATTGTTGGATGTACTTAAATGTATGGAAAGAACATTTACACTGCTGGGGAAGAGATTGGAGGCAAAACCATATAAACACTTACATAATTTTAAGAAAGAGTATTAACTAGGGAAGGTAAGAAGATTTGAAATAAAGAGAAGTCATAACTTATCACATGGCTCCGTTGTGAATGGTGTGTTAAAAAGACAGACTGAAGTATAGTTAACATTTAAAGAGTTTACTTGCACAGAAATCAATTGAATTGGGAAGTAATTAGGAGCACTCCACCACACAGGAACTGGGAAGAGGTTTTTTATAGGGAAAAGGCAGAAGCAAAGTAAGAAAATTACTGACTGCAGTTTGAAGCCTGGTTGACCATTTGTGACTGGTTGGTCTTAGTTTTTTCATTTCATAACCTTATGGCATTTATAAGGTTAGATTTTGGATTGCTTACATAAGCCATCATGGCATTAGAGCCCCCTCAGTCTAATAACCTCCTTATTGAATTAATCTAACAGATGGCATTTCATCATAATAAAAACACTGAATACTGATGTAACCATAACGACTATTTTACTCTACTGAGAGGTAGGGGAACAGGAAGTGTATTCATGTGTAATGTAATAAAGAAGGAATACTGGGAGGATTAAATCTATATATTCTATAAAGAAATCATGAAAATGTGCAACCCTTGGAAAGCATTCAAGAAGAAGCAGTACAAAAAATGATTTAGAATTACAAACATGCATATTTTTTAAAAAATGCTGAAAGAAATGGGGAGTAAAAAATGGGAAAAGGAATCAAAATTCAATTGTAGAGGTTTTTCGTTCTGTAAACTTTGCACATATATAAAATTAATTTTAAAAACTTTTAAAAGTTTTTAATGATAATATGAAATGAAGACAGAAAGTACAGAGCAACGCTGTCTAATAGAACTGTCTTCAATGATAGAAATTACATCCAGCATGAAGCTACTTGAGATGTGACTCATGTGAATGAACACTCCATTTAAAATTTCATTAAGTTCTAGCCCTGGCTGGTGGCATAAGTGGATAAGGTGCTGGCCTGCGAACCCAAGCTTGCTGGTTTGATTCCCAGCCAGGGCACATAACCAGGTTGCAAGCTAGGTCTCCAGCCAGGTCCGTAGCTGGAGGCAGGTGAAAGTCAACCATACATTGATGTCTCTCTCCTCTGCCTCTCTCCCTTCCCATCTCTTTAAAAATAATAAATAAAATTGAAAAAATAATAAAGTAAAATTTCATTAAGTTCTAAATAGTGTACATTTAAATAGCCACACATGCTAGTGGCTATCATATTAGAATGTGCAGCCTTGTATACTGCTGCTATCTCAGATCAACTTTGTTTCTACAATACTCTAATTTCTCCTGTTTCTTTTCTTTCTTTCTTTCTTTTTTTTAAGATTTTATTTCATTATTTTTAGAAAGAGGGGAAGGGAGAGAGGCAGAGAGGGAGAGAGACATCAATGTATGGTTGCTTTTCACCTGCCTCCAGCCACAGATCTGACTGGAGACCTGGCTTGCAACCTGGCTATGTGCCCTGGTTAGGGAATTGAACCTGAGACCTTTGGGTTCGCAGGCTGGCGCCTTATCCACTGTGCTACCAGCCAGGGCTCTCCTGTTTCTTTTTTAAAATATTTTTTTCTTTTTTCTGTCTCTACTAGATCATTCCCATCAGCCATGCTAAAATATCACTTTTTTATCTTTTCCAAAAATGTTAATTTGACCCCCAGACCTCCATGAGGCTCTAGCCCATCTCTGTTCACTTTATAGTAAAATTCCTCAGAAGAGTTCTCTATACCTGTGCTGTCTTACGCAGCAGCCACTAGCCTCATGTAGCTATTTAAATTCAAATTAAGATGAAAGAAAATGTAAAATTCAGTTCCTTAGTTGCACTAGCCACATTTCAGGTGCTCGATACCACGTGTAGCTGGCAGACCCTGTATTGAACAGATAGACTCAGGACATTTCTCTCAGCTCAGAAAGCTCTGTCATATAACACTGAGAGGCACCAAAAAGGGGCAGAGGAAATGGGAACAGTTGCTGGTTGTTTGGCTATTTCTTTTTTTCTCAGTGGATTAGAAGGTAAGTTCATCAACTGAGAGTCAGGAAGACAGAGGAATGTTGAAGTATAAGAAGGCACATAGGTAGGAAAGAACCTTGCCAAAGAGCAGGAGAGCAAATTGCTGGCAACATAAAGAGCAGAGTTTTCTACAAGAAAAATTGAAATCATTATGTTTATTTTCATAGGGTTGTTGTTTTTCTCACTGTCTCTTTGGGCCATCCTTACAATTGGCCAGTAGGGGTGGGGGTGGAAGCATGAGCCCATTTTCTGGCTTCCCTCATAATGGCTTTGAAAACAGACCAGGCTAAGTAATCTCGCTGTGACCACAACCCATTCAGCAGGAAGGAAGAGGAGGTCCTTCCTGGAGATGTTTTGCAGAGATAAAGTATGGAAACTTCCTCAGTGAAGGGTCTTATGATTTTAAGAAATAGAAACCAAATTCAATCAAACTTAAACAAGAAAAGGAAAGGGACTAGAATGGTACAGGGGTGTCCCTGGAACCCACAGGAATGTAGCTGGTCCCCAAGGGGACTTGACTCAGAAGTTGCCAGGGAACTAGAAAGCTCTCAGGGACTGAGAAAGAATCATATTTCTCTCTCTCTCTTTTCTTCCTCCCCCTATAGTTTCGTATCTCTGCTTCTGCACAAGAAGCCTTCCCCCCTCCCCCTTTTCTCTAAAGAAAACACCAGCTTTCTCTACAAAATCTCAGTATACTTGATAGGTGAGAGGTGGCTGCTGTCACAACATGTTTAGTTTTTATTATTTCAGAGCAAGAAAACCTCTCAGGTTAACAGGAACATCTCAGTCCCAGTCTCAAATCTAATTGAATCTGATTCGTTAAATTGAAGATGACTACTCTACACTAGTTCAGACAACTCTGGTAGGTGAAACAACCATGGAAATGATCACAACTGTAGGTACCATTTTTGGGATGAGGGACAATTCTCAGAGCTCCTTGGGGCTACCCCCCACCCCCGGGAACTTCTTCCTGTTCTATTACCTTCCTCAGTCACAGGTGAAGTGGGTGTGAAGGCATTGTCTCCGGGTCGGCATTGCTGCACAACTTTCAGAAAGTGTGGGTAGGCCTCCTATCTGCTCCCAGATACCTCCATGAGCAAGTAACCACATGCAGCATTCTCTTTGAGGGACTTCTTATCATACATAAGCTTTATTTCTTTGCTTTCTTGCCCCCAACCCTGTCCACCTCTCTCTGTGTCTCAATGCCTTGCCTAACAGCCAGTAGCAACCATGTAGAGTAGCTAAGGTTCTGTTTTCTAACATCTTCTCCCTGAAGGGTAATGATCTGCCTTCGGGAAAGTCACAAACAACACCTTTAGCAAAAGTTTTTGCCTTTTCCCCAGCCTCTGATAGCAGTTTCCTCATTGCTACAGCTTCATTGAGAAGCCAATATTTGAAGGCTTTTGTTTATCTCAGTAGTATTTCTCAGCCAATATTTTAAGGCCTTGTTTGGTTTGGGGGTATTTTGTTGTTGTTGTTGGGTTTGTTTGTTTGTTTTGAAATTGGTCAGAGTAGGACTTTTTATTTTTTAACACTGCAATAGCAATCCCCTGGGAGTCTCAATGGTCTTAATACAAAAGGCTTATTTCATATGAACTTGAGGTCTGAATGAAGACAGGCAAGTCTCCAGAGCAACTGCCTTCCATGAGGTGACTCAGTTATTGAGGTGGTGTCAATCATTGGCTCTGTCATCTCAACTGATGAACTCAATGGACAAGGGAAGGGATCACAGGGAAATTTAACGATTTCACATGGCTTTTCTAAGCTTTGGTCCAGAAGTGAGGTATAGCACTTCAGCTTGCCCATTGGCCAGAAATTAGTCTTACAGCTCCACTTAACTATAAGACAGCTGGAAATTCCAGGGAGCACATGGTTGATTGTTGAGCAGTAAATGTCTCTGCCACAGTTCACAGAGGCCTCGTGTTGAGAGAACAAAGCTGTAAGATCAAAATAGCCTGAACAGTTGAGTCACTGCAGGCGGGGCTCTTATCCTGGACAGTGTCCAACCTGCACTGAAATTTGTATGAGTGAGAAAAAAAAATTTTGTTGCATTAATTTATGGAGACTTAGAGATTTTAATTGTTTGTGCAGCATAGTTCATCCTGTCTTGATTAATACAGGAACATGAAACAAGAGTAAATGAAACAATATAGCATAATTTCCCTGAATAAACTATAATTTCAATCAAAATGGCAGTAGGGTATTTTAGAAAATTTTTCAAAATGACATAAAGCTCATGTGGAATAATAAAGGAGTGAGACTAGCTAGTATAACTATAAACAGAATAATGGGTGAAAACTAACTTTACCCAATATTTAAAAATTTTTATAGGTAGAGAAATTATTGGAAATACAAAAAGATGTCACAGAAAAAGTGGAGGAAATAAAAAAAGATGTTAACAGAGAATAGATGTCCCAAAAATAGACCCAAATACATTGGAGAATTTTGAATATAAATAAAATGGTATTTTAAGTCAAAAGGAGAGTATGAATAATTTAGAAATGTTGTGAAAAAACAACATTTGATTGGGGACTTCCAATCAAAATGGCACTTAGGTAAACACAGCTCACCATGCAAATTACATAAAAATTACAACAAAAATGTAGAACAATAATCACTCAGAACTGTCAGAAATTGAGTTGAATGAAAACCTGATAATTACAGAATTAAAGAAACTACATCCATCCTGACTGATAGGAGAGATGGAGATGTGGAACTGACTGGTCTCACATTCATGTGTGATAGATAAAATTTGGGAGGGATATCAAGGGAATGAAGAGTTCCAGCCCCACACAAGTCCCCCAGCCCAGGGTTTCAGTGCCAGGAAGATAAGTTCCCATAACTCTAGCTGCAAAAACCAGCGTGGATTGAGTCAGTAGAAGAAACTACCAGTGTTCCAAGCAGTTCCTTTTAAAGAACCCACACAGAGACTTACTTAGTCTCACTCCCTCTGAGCTGCAGAATGGGGGTAGCAGCTTGAAAGACACCAGTAGCATATAGGAAAGACCTGAAGTGTCTGGCATCAAGGCAGGAGCTGGGGGACAGCTTTCTCCCAGACAGAAAGGTGGGCAGAGGCTATAATCTGAACCTTCCCACCATAGAGCCACAGAGCTGGCAGGCAGGTGCCATATCTGGAAATCCATCAACCTGGCTAACACTGTTTGCTTTGCCCTGAAGATCCCCTGAGACTCCATCCCAGCCAACTTATGAGCCCACTCAGAATATGAATGGCTGGTTTTGGCTCACGCTTCACAATCTCTTAAACCCTATCAAACAGGCAATAGCCAATCACAGGGCACTCCCAGCCTCTGTATCTCTTGCTAAGTGTTCGCACAGCACACGCAGCAGCCAGCCTAGATCACAGCTTGGCTTCACCTGGGAATTTCCAAGCCCATTATAAGTAGCGGACATCTCAGATTACTACGTAGTTCAATCATAGTAGCCTTGCACAAAACATAGGAGGAGGCTGACCTTGGTCTGCACCACCCAGGAAACCCAATGGCCCATTAAAGACGATGTTGGAGTATCACCACCCTACTCCTGCAGGACTGATCCTCCACGGAGAGCAGAGTTTGGTGGTCAGTGGTCACAGCCAGTCCTTGCAGCTGACTGGCCCGGGTAAATCCCTCCCATTGACCTGACAACAACAACCAAAGCTCAATTACAAGAGGAAGGTGTACTTAGCCCACATGAAGAGCATATCTTGAGTACCCAGATTGGGTGAGAGGGGAGGCTGTGTCACTGAACCACACAGGACACCTACTACATTAGGCCACACTACCAAGACAGGGAGTCATAACAGCTCTACCTAACACACAAACACAGAGAGGCTGCCAAATGAGGAGACAAAGAAACATGGCCCAATTGAAAGAACAGATCAAAAACCTAGTAAAAGCCCTGGCTGGTGGCACAGTGGATAAGGCGCCGGCCTGCGAACCCAAAGGTCGCAGGTTTGATTCCCCAGCCAGGGCACATAACCAGGTTGCAAGCCAGGTCTCCAGCCAGGTCTGTAGCTGGAGGCAGGTGAAAGGCAACCATACATTGATGTTTCTCTCCCTCTCTGCCTCTCTCTCTTCCCCTCTCTCTGAAAAATAATAAATAAAATCTTTTTTAAAAAATCTAGAAAAAGAACTAAACAAATGAAGATAAGCAATCCATTACACGCAGGGTTTAAAACACTGGTTATAAGGATGCTCAAGGAACTCAGTGAAAACCTACCTCAATAGCATTAAAAAGATCCAGTCAGAAAGGAAGGATACAATAATTGAAATAAAGAACAATTTACAGGAAGGCAACAGTAGAGTGGATGAAGCTGAGAATCAAATCAATGATTTGAAACATAAGGAAATAAAAAACACCAATCAAAACAACAAGAAGAAAAAAGAATCCTAAAAATGAGAACCGTGTAAGCAGTCTCTGGGACAACTTCAAGAGCTCGAACTTTTGCATTGTAGGGGTGCCAGACGGAGAAGAGAAAGGGCAAAAAATTAGAAATCTATTTGAAAAAAGTAATGAAAGAGAACTTTCTTAATTTGGTGAAGCAAATAGACATGCAAGTCCAGAAGAACAGAGTCCAAAACAAGATGGATGCAAAGAGGCCCATTCCAAGACATATTATAATTAAAATGCCAAAGGTTAAAGACAAAGAGAGAATCTTAAAAGCAGCAAGAGAACAGCAGTTTGTTACCTATAAGGGAGTTCCTATTATTATACTGTCAGCTGATTTCTCAAAAGAAACTTTGCAGGCTAGAAGGGGTTAGTAAATCATAAAAAGCAGGGACCCACAGTCAAGATTGTTCTACCCAGCAAAGATATCATTTAGAATCAAAGGGCAGATAAAGAGCTTCCCAGCCAAGGAAAAACCTAAAGGAGCTCTCTTATCACCAAACCATTGTTATATGAAATGTTAAAGAGACTTATTTTAGAAAAAGGAGATCAAAACTCTGAATGATAAAATGGCAATAAATACATATCTATCTAAAAAATAAACTAAGTAAACAAGAAGAACAGAGACAGAACCATTGACATGGAGAGCATTTGGATGGTTGCCAGATGAGGGGGTGGGAGATTGATGAGGAGGTGAGGGGATTAAGAAGTACAAATAGGTACTTACGGATAGGCAGAGGTATGTAAGGTATAGTATAGGAAATGGAGTAGCCAAAGAACTTATACCCATGACCCATGGGCATGAACAATGCTGTGGGGATACTTTAGGGAGTTGGGGATACTTGGTGGAGGAAGGCAAAGGGGGAAATATTGGGATAACTGTAATAACGTAATTAAAATATAATTTAAAAGTAAATGAAATGTCCAGGAAAAATAAACATTGTTGGGGGTAGAGGGAATGCTAAGTACCTCACATTCTATGTCCAAATAATTTCTAGGTTGATCAATAAGTTAAATGCAAAACATGAAAATTGTTGGTAGTTTTTTAATAACTTTGAACTAAGGAAGATCAAGAGACATATAACAAAATGGGCAGATTTATTCTTATAAAAATTAAAATTCCTATAAGACAGTGAATACCATATACAAAGTCAAGAGATAAACCACAGGATAGAAAGTAATATTTGTAATATATACACTAGGAAAAGGATTTATTTATTTATTTATTTATTTTTAAAAAGATTTTATTTCATTATTTTTTAGAAAGAGGGGAAGGGAGAGAGGCAGAGAGGGAGAGAGACATCAATGTATGGTTGCATTTCACTTGCCTCCAGCCACAGATCTGACTGGAGACATGGCTTGCAACCTGGTTATGTGCCCTGGCTGGGGAATCGAACCTGCGACCTTTGGGTTCGCAAGCCGGCGCCTTAACCTCTGTGCTACCAGCCAGGGCCAAGGATTCCTTTCTTTAACATACACAGAGATCTGAAAATCAGCAAGAAAAAATGAACAATTCAATGGAAAAATAGGCAAAAGGTAAGCAGTTTGCAGCAAAAACAAATAGATAATAAACATGAAAATATTCTTTTAACTTCTTTTTTAAAAATATTTTATTCATTATTTTTAGAGAATAGGAAAGGGAGAGAGGCAGAGAGGGAGAGAGGCATCAATGTATGGTTGCCTTTCACCTGCCTCCAGCTATGGACCTAGCTGGAGACCTGGCTTGCAACCTGGTTATGTGCCATCTGGCTGGAGCTGGCTTACAACCTGGTTATGTGCCCTGGCTGGGAATTGAACCAGCGACCTTTGGGTTCACAGGCCAGCGCCTTATCCACTGGGCCACCAGCCAGGGCTAACTTCTTAAATAACCAAAGATAAAGGTAAAAACAAGACAATGTTTGCACTTAGCATATTTGCAAAATTAAAATTTTGTTCATAGTCAATGGTATGGGTAGCATGAAGTCTCACATATTGTTAATGGAATGTAAATAGCTGCTATCTCTTTGGAAAGCAATTTGGCAGGATCTATTAAAATTTAAAAGCACATTTTCTCTAGCTCAGCAATTCACCTTCTAGGAATTTTCCCCACAGAAACAATTGCACAAGGAGACAAATATATACTGTACAGGGACAATGAGATAATATTATTTGTAATAGTAAAAAACTAAATGAAATTTAAATGCCTATCAAGAGAGGACTAAGTAAACCACAGTCTCACACCTTCCCATACCCCCTTCCTGTCCTACTTGAGCTTAATCCCCCATCTCCTAACTCCTTGCTCTTCCCCCTTGGCTTCCCAAGGTTTCTGTGCCTCTGTTGTGCCCTCTGCTAGAATGTTTGTATCTACCTTCTATCCCTTATTCACCTGGCTGCCCCTTACTTATTCTTAAATTCTTAAAACTTAGAAGTTACTTCTTCCAGAAAGCCTTCCTTGATCTCAACTTTCTGGGTTAGGTTTTCGTTCTTGAGTTTCACCATCCTGTATTTCCCTCTCAGGGTGTTTGTCAAATGGCTACTCTATAACATTCTAAATGCTTAGTCTGCCATCACCCAAATCTGTGGGTTCTTGAAGTTGGATTCAAGGTTTCCTTTATTAGGTTCCTTCAGTGCTTAGCAATAAAGAAGAATAGGCTACTCATCCTGCAACCTCTGTTACCATCCCCCGGACGTTATTCCTGTTGGAAAGAAGAATGTAAGTCAGGCAAGTACAGTTATTCATTCATTAAATTATTATTTTATTAGCTTCTACTATTGTTCTAGTTGTGAGGCACTATAGTAGATAAGACAAAGTGTCCTGCTCCCTCGTAGTTATAGTCTAGCATGAATAGGAAAGAGAAAGACAAAAAATAAATAAATAAGGTGAAAAAATAATTTAAATAGCAATAAGTTCTGGAACAAACGTAGAACAAGGTTAAGGGTAGAAAGTGATAGGGAGCAAGAAGGTAATTTAAACTTTGCAGTCAGGGAAGGCCTCAGTGAAGGTGACCTTTAACTTGAGACCTAAATGACAGGAAACATCCAGTCATGCAAAAGTCAGAAAGCAGAGCAGGTTGAAAGGCCCTGGGTGAAGGAGAGGGGACTAAGGCTGAATTTTCACCAGCAGGAAGAAGACCTGGTTGCCTCGAGCCCAATTTCACCAGACAAGGTCAGAAAGAGGCCACGACCAGATCTAATAAGGCCTTTCAGGTAATGATAAGGGATCTAGATTTTGTTCTGCCCACAATCGGAAGCCACTGAAGGGTTTTTACACAAGAGGGTGAGATAATCTTATTTAGTATATTTTTAGAAGATAACTCTGGCTTCTGTGCAGAAGGCAAGAATAGAAGCAATATCAGATTATCACCGTGGTTCAACGAAATAACCACAGTTGAAGCTGGAGAGAGAAAAGTACATGGATTTAGGCTGTCTTGCAAAAGAGGTGACAGGACTTGCTGATGGAGTCCTGGAACAGAGTAGCATGGGACAAGAGGAATCAGGAATGATCCCTAAATTAGACGAGCTCTGGTGTAGATTCTGGAGTTATTCGCTGGTGGTGAAGACGAGAGGAGAAACAGGTGTGAGGGACAGAGGGCGTGGAGGAACCAAAAGTGCAGGTTGGAGATGCTACTGGACATCAAAGTGAGAGCACTGCAGCCTCTGGGCTCCACAAGCTTAATGGACACATCTGGATTAGAACTCCAAATCTGCCAGTCACCTGCCAGCGAATGACGTCTCCACAGCGGGTGTAGAACAGAAAAGCAGGGGCGGCAGAGCGTAGAAGGATGGGGCCGGGTGGCGGGAGAAAAGGCAAGAAGCGAGGAAAGAGAGGAAGGAGCGAAGGAGAAAAGTGTAAGGCCCAATTCAAGCTCAGACATGCTCAAAGGGAGAGAGTGAGAATCAGCGAGTGATTTAGGCATGGCATCCACCCAGAGAGTCCACCAAAGAGAGGGTGTGCTATAGAGACTGAGAGAAGAATGTGAGAGGTTGAAGAAAGCGCTGAGGGGTCAAGTCAGATAAAGGTAGCAAATGACTGGATTTGGCCAAAGGGAGGCCATGAATAATTTTGATAGAACATCTCAGCAGCCTGATGGGGTAAAAACTCAACTGTGGGGAGCTGAGAGGATAAGGACTGAGACCGTGGAGACAATGATGCTAAATAACAGTTGAAAAATGTTTCCTTTTCAGGAAAATGAGGCAGCAGCAGGAGGGAGAGAATCAAGGAAGTGTTTATGCTTTGACTTTATGTGGATAGTGAAGTTGGGGAGAGAAGGGCTGGGTGCCCAGCAAGGTCCTGAGAAGCTGAGTGGGGATGGGATCCGCGCACAAGTGGAGGGCGAGGTTGGCCTGAGTGAGGAGAGGGTCTTATGCTGTGACCCCAGGGAAGGCAGGGATCTCGGAAGGGGTAGGCGGGAGGATAGAGCTGATGTTGGAACAGGCTGGCAGCTTCTATCTCCTCAGGGAAATCTGAGAGGAAGGCCTTTCTGCTGGAGTATGAGGAGGAGAGGGGGCAGGTGTTGGAGCTTCACAGCGGAGAAGCTGTGAAGTGGAACAGGGGAAAACCAAGGGATGTGGGCACTGTGGAGAGCCCATCCATGTTTGTGATTATGAATTGAAGTGAGACTAGTGTCTGTACTTTCATTTTGTCACTTTTAGCTCCTCAGACTAGCTAACAGTAAATGATAATATTGTCAGATGTTTGACCGAGAACAAAGATGCCTCAGGGATGTACATTCCTGGCATCTGAGAGAACAGAGCCAGCCTGAGGCCATATAGGGAAGTAGGGACAGCTTATTGCAGAAGCCCTACAACTCTCCCAGCATCCTTTCCTCTCGCCCTCCTCCAAGAGAACCTAGTTTTGTTCAGCTGTTCACTCGGTTGATGAGATTCATGTGAATGGGAAACTGAATTCATCTCCAGTTCAGTCATGGATGCTGATACTTAAACCATGCCAATCAGATGGAAGGGGTGGCAGAACCTACTTTTATGGGGGGACTCCTGTTGTTTTTTTCTCTCCCACTTGACAAGAAAAAGGAAACCTTATGTCCTGTTGGCCACGGTTGCAAGATGAAACTGATGCTATGGCAAACGGTGTGGAGAGATTGAAATCATCTGGGAGCCTAATGTCATTAGGTCCTTGACTCAATCAGTCTTGAGGCCATCTCACTTCCAGACTTCCCGTTATTTGAAATAATAGATCTCCCATTTTTAAAAAAAAATCCGTTTGAGTCAGGATGTTTTACTTGTGGCAAAAGCATTGCCTTGGACACAATTGTTTTTCCGTATTTATTCAATAATGTATATAATAAACCTTCAAAACTAGTGACAGTGAAGGCTTGTGTCCAGGAAGCAGGTTGCTGGGGCACTTTTGCTTGCACAGCTTAGGTTAACCACGAGGCAGATATGCTTGTCCACAAACTGATCTGGCCAGTTGTACTTGGTTTCGTAATTATGTAAACAAATGAAATGTGAAACGAGGAAAAGAATTGCTGTTGTATAAAATCCAAACTGAATCTTTTTAGTAAATAGTAAAGGGAAAGCAGCTTTCAAAAGAAAAAGAAAAACAGAGTCTTAGAGTTCAGGGTGGGCGAGACAAATGTAAAACAATTGGCAACTCTTATTTAATCTAGAAGATTCTGAACTCATAAGGTTTCCCAACTGCCTTTGAGTCCTGTCTCCACTTTAAAGATGTTAAGGTCAACTGGAAAAAGTTGGCTTTATGTCAACTTTTATTCTTAAAAGTCCACACAGAACTCCAATCACCTGTCACTTAAAGAAAAGGCATTGTTCCTTCAAATGCTGTCAAAAAAGGTATATTTATATGTTTTACTATAATAAAATACTCAGAGTGGTTTCCAATTTTACTTTTTCTCTATTTTAACTGAACAACCATTCTGCCAGTTTGGGGGCTTCCAAACAAACATGTCCACTGTTCCCTTCAGCCCCCTCTCCCATAGATGATCAACCTACCTGCCACCCCCCCCACTCTCTCCTAACCCCACATCCTTAGCATCTGTTTTTACAGAATTATAATTGCAATAACAAGGATATCTTTCATTTTCATAAAAGGTCTGGGAGGATCTGTGCTGAGGTATTAATTGCTATTTCTGCATGAAGAGATTATGGATTTTTTATCTTATTACCATGCATGTGATAATAGGGATGTGAACTAGTATTGATTTGGTGAGGAACCTTTGTACGTGAAGCAGAGCTGCGTGCCGACTTGATCTCAGTTGTACACTGAGCACCTCAGATTCAGAGATACAGTCAAGTTGGGCAGAGGGCCCTGGAGCAGAAGCTGCAAGATGATTTCTTCATCCTGACTTGATGGCAACTTGGCTTGGAGCTGGAGGAAAGTCATTTGTTATTTCTGGGTCTCTTTCTTTTTCTCCTTAGAAGAGAGCCTTGTGACAGGGCCAGATCCTTCCTGGGGTTGGCTGGTGGCACACAGGAAATAGCAGGTATGCTTCACCCTACCAGCATGTTGTTCAGTTATTAGAACTCAAGCATCTCAAAGGCTTATGTGCCATGTTTGGTTTTAATAGAGAATCAGCACTTCTTCTATCTATTTATAAAGGTCATTATAGAAATTTAGAAAAATATAGACTAATACAAAGGGAAGAAAAAATATATATATTATATATATAATCCCACCCTTTAGAAAGGAGTTTTACTGTAAAGGTTTCTAGATACTGAACCCTACTATTTTGAAAGTGCAGAGGAAGAAAAGAGGGTGTGGTCACTACATCCCCCCTTCATTGTCTTTTTTTTGTTTGTTTGTTTCTTTTTCACTTCCCTGTAGTGCAGTGGAGTTTTACAGACTGACTCAGAAATAGAGTTCAAATAGTTTTAACTCTGCCATATTGACTTTACTACTTTAAAAAAAAATTTTTTACTGTTTACCTTTTTTTTAATTATTATTTTAAAGATTTTATTATTTTTAAAGAGAAGGGCAAGGAGGGGAGGAAGAAAAGGAGAGAAGCATCAATGTATGGTTGCCTTTCACCTGCCTCCAGCTATGGACCTGGTTGGAGACCTGGCTTGCAACCTGGTTATATGACCTGGCTGGAAATTGAACCAGCGACCTCTGGGTTCACAGGCTGGCACCTACCCACTGGCCACCAGCCAGGGCTTGTTTACCATCTTTAAGTGTACAGTTCAATAGTGGTAAGTGTATTCCATTGTTGTATAACCAAGCTCCAGAACTTTTTCACCTTGCAGAACTGAAACTGTACCCATTA
Organism: Noctilio leporinus; assembly: GCA_004026585.1. Lineage (NCBI taxonomy): Eukaryota > Metazoa > Chordata > Mammalia > Chiroptera > Noctilionidae > Noctilio > Noctilio leporinus. The sequence goes on along the minus strand of PVIW01014333.1, from coordinate 5,005 downwards.
AGCGACAACTTCTCATTTTCCCTTATCCCTGGCCCCTGGCAAACATCATCTACTTTATGAATTAGACCATACATAGCATTTCCCTTTTGTGTCTGATTTATTTCATTTATATGTCTTCAGTGTTCATCCATGCTGTAAGATGTGTCAGCGTTTCCTTCCTTTTTTTTTATGGCTCAGTAGTATTTTATAGTATATATGTACCATGTTTTGTTTATCTATTCATCTATCAACAGACACTTGGGTGCCTCCACCTTTTAGTTATTGCCAATAATGCTGCTGTGGATATGAAAGTACAAATATCTCTTAGACACCCTGCTTTCCAGGCCTTAAGCTTTTGAGTTTCCATATCTTTTGTTGTAAAATGGGAAAAAAAAGAACACGGGGCTTTCACGACCCACAAGGAGAGTACTACTAAAAGATTGGAGGGCCAATAGGGTGTTCAAACTGCTACAAAGCAGGAGTGGGGACTGGGTGGGGTAGAGTGGCCCACGCTGGAAATGCTGAGTAAGATTGGTGAGGTCTGAAGAGACAACAAAGACAGACCTGCAACTGTTCCCACATGACCACCCATCCTCACCCAACCCTACTGAGTCCCCCATCCTGGGTTTCTCATTGCTCTAGCTTTCCTCTTTGTCTTTGATTTGTCTTCTTCTCTTTCTCTCTTCCTGGAAATATCTACGATTTTTCAAAACCTTCTTAAACAAGTGTCCTGCCTGCAAAACACCTCTCTGAGAATATAGGCATGTCTTATATCACACTGAGAAGCAAAGTCAGTCCTACCTGGGTAACAAAAATCAGATTATCTCAGTGTACACATAAATTAAAGAACTTTAAAAAAAAAAAAAAAAACTTTAGAAAGCAACTCTTTTGGACACATAGGTTTCAAGAGACTAAATCTTATCCTGATGGCTCAAAGAGACAGGTCTCTAAGGTGTCCTGCTTGCTCCCAGAACTCCGCTGATTTTTAGGGGGCTTGGATCAGTAATTCCCCCAACTCTCCCCTTTCATAATCCTTTGAGGTCCCTATTAACTGAGACATAAAAATGACAATAATATTTTCATGTTGAAGCATTTGATGGTTTACAAACCATTTTTATGTTTCTTGTCCTATCTGATTTCACCATCCTATGAAGTGGACATCTATTTCAGAGATAAAGAGGCAGGCGCTCAGAAACGCAGCCAGGACATCAAAAAGCCAAAACTGAATAATAGTTTTCAGTTTCCTGCTTATGTGAACTTTACAAGTAGAGAAATGATGGGAGTAATAAGCTGGAGGTCACCAAGGCCACATCTAGGAACTCCCAAGTCAAAGAAATGGAGGGGGTTGTAATGAATCAGTCTTTTTAGTTCTAATTCATGATAAAACAAAGACATAGACATAGAGAAATACTAGGGTATGCCAATGTGTGCATGAGGAGAGAAAGAAGCAATGGCATTTAAAAGATGAGTAATGTGAGCCCTGGCTGGCATGGCTCAGTTGGTTGGGTGTAATCCCACAAACCACAAGGTCACCAATTCGATTCCAGTCTGGGTACATGCTGGGTTGTGGGCTCCATCCCTTAGTCCATGCTTCTCTCTCACATTGATGTTCCTTTCCCTCTCTTTCTCTCTTCCTTTCTCTCTCTCTAAAATAAAACAAAATAAAAAATTGGAAAATTTTTAAAATGTGAGAAAAAAGGGAAAACACATGACTGAGGTCTAGTACTGTCTGGGAAATCTTGGAGTTGATTAAATTTGTAGGTGGCCCTACTTGAAAGCGTTCTCTTACAGACTTATAATCTAGACTTCTTCAATATGCTCAAAGTATTAGCAAAGGAGAAAGCGGTTCCTGTTGTTTGAATGGATGCATTGACCTGTTGGAAAAAATTCATCATCTGAAAGTAGCTTGCTGCATTGCCATACTATAAGAAAAATATAATTACAGTAGCTCTGAAGATGTGACCTTTTTTGAATTCCTCTGAAATGAAAGGTTGTAAAAATGATTCAGCCACATTACTAATATGTCTGTTTCTGTTCTGCTCCATTCATTACAACCAACTACTCACGAGTGAATAAGGAGTAACATAATCCAAGGCTTTATGCTAGTTCTTAAAAATATGTGCATAAAAAATATATGCTGGATCAAAGATGGCGACAGAGTAGAGAGCAGTGCTGATGGTGTTCTCGAGTACCAAAGCAGCTAGAGGACAGGATAGGGAGCTCGAGACGTCTTCAGGTCCCTAAGAATTGGAGTGGTCAGCATCTGGACTCAGGGGAGCTGGCGGGCCAAGGTCGGCTCAGGGCAGTGGCGGCTCTGCCCAGAGGGGTGCGCTTAACTGAAGCAGCTCCAGGCTCCCTGGCGACTAGAAATCTGAACAGTGAAGTGTGGGCAGCAAGGGCAAATGCTGGAGGGAACAAGGAATTGAACTCCTGCAGGGGAGGGACTGTGTGAGAGACTCGCTCTGGCAACAGGGAGAGGAAGCTCCTCACAGGGCTAGAGGCGGAGGAGAAGAGTCCTGTAGGGAGCAGGAGCGGGAGAGTGGGGAAGTGCACCGGCCGGGTGGCGAGAGAGCTGAAAATGGTGCTGCTGGGCCACTGGGGAAACAGCAGCTTGAAGCCTCTACGAGGGGGGAGGCCCAGCCCTGCGCACCCACACAGGCCCCCAGGCTCCCACAGAAACTCCAAACTGCGAGCCAGGAACTTGTAGCTGGGGCGCTGACCCGCGCATTGCCAGTGACAAAGGCCTCACTGCAGACGTGCTGGGAGGGGTGCATCACAGAGGTGGCATAAAGGACTCTTCGAGAGCTGGTCTGCTTGGAGGATTGGCTCTCGCCTGGGGGGAGCTGGGCAGTGTTGGCAGACCCCGGGCACTGTTGGCAGATGGGGGCTGCCTCCTCCGGGAGTTGCAGGGGCAGGGCCAGTCATCACAGGAACCAGTTGCAGGCTGCCCTGCAGGGTTGCCAGGTGCCCATCACAGAAAGGAACCTCCGCCAGGAGTTGGAGGGGGCACCCTGCGGGCCCCAGAATACCGGCAGCCCTAAAACCCAGCTAGGTTACTGAATGCCCAGCCTACCTGGGGGCTGACACTCAGAATAAGCCGTGACTGTGACAATCAGAGGCCCTGCCACTCCAAGACCAGCTAGACTGTAGACTGCAGAGACCTGACCAAGAAAAAGAGGCAGCCTCAGGAAATGGATTGCTGCTAATTTCAAGTACCTGAGTTATACCGAGAGCTACATGAACTATTAATCCCCAACATGTCCTTTTCAAAAGTTACTTCTCACATATTCGTAATCCCCTCCATACCTCAATCCACCTAAATACCCAAGACCCTCCCCCTACTATTGATTTAAAGTCTACTCACTCTCTGGCTACAACACATTCCCAGTCTTCAATCTAAGTATTCCTCCCTTCTCCAGCCACCTAAACCCTTTCTTTATTCTTTTCTTTCTTCCTTTTGCTTTTTTTCCCCCTTCCTTTTCTTTTCTTTCTTTCTTTCTTTTTTTTTCTTTTCTTCCTGTTAAAGTCCACAGTCCTGACTCCACCTGGACCAATCAGAGATCATAAAGGGTGAACAGACAACTAAACCCTTTGTTTATTAATATTTTTTCTTTTTCTTGTTATTTTTTCCTTTTTTTAATTAAAAAATAATTTTTTTTCTCTGTCTGATATAAGCTCAGAGGTCCCAGCTCTACCTGGGCCAATCAGGGATCATTAAGGGTGAACAGCCACCTAAGCCCTTTTTGCTTATCTCATATATATATATATATATATATATATATATATATATATATATGGTTTTTTTTTTCTGCTAAAAGCCCTCAGGTCCTGGCTCCATCTGGACCAATTAGGGATTATTAACAGCCATCTAAACCCTTTCTTCTTATTATTATTATCTTTTTTTTTCCTTTTCTTTTTTTCCTGCTAAAAGCCCACAGGTCCAGAATACAACCAGACAGCCCAAATAAAGGCCACACCAAGAACAAGTGGAGAAAATCTGGGAGACTGCAACATTGAACTCCACAAATCTCCTATCACAGAAGGGTGCTCAACTAAGGCAAGGAAGCAAAACAGGTTGATCCAAGGAAAAAACAAAAAAGTAAAAAGCAAGCAACAATAGACACCCAAAATGGGGAAAAAAAGAATCAGTCCATCACTAAAAGGAAAGGAAGAATCCCCAGAAAGACCATCAAATGAAACAGAGGCACCCAAAATATCAGGTAAGGAATTCAAAAGAATGATGATAGAGAAGCTCAATGAGCTCAGCCACATCAAAGAAAGCTATGAACAACTCCAGGAGAACTACAAAGAACTCCAGGGAAGTTATAAGAAACTTACTGAGAGCTACAACAGCGTGAAAAAGGACATAGAAACTATCAATAAGTGCCAGGAGGAAATAAAGAACACAATTTCTGAATTGAAGAATACAGTAGAAGAAATCAACAATAGGCTAGAGGAAGCAGAGGACCAGATCAGCGAGTTGGAGGATAATGTAGACAAATACTCCAAGACAGTACAAGAGAATAAAAAAAAGGCTGAACAAGATTGAAGAGGGTTTAAGAGAGCTGCAGGACAACATGAAATGTAACAACATCCGTATAATAGGGATACCAGAAGGAGAAGAGAAACAAGGAATGGAAAACCTGTTCAAAAAAGTCATGATGGAAAATTTCCCTAACATGATGAGTGAAAACATTAATCAAGTTCAGGAAGCACAGAGGGTCCCAATGAGGATCAACCCAAACAGACCAACACCAAGGCACATTATTATTAAAATGACTAATTTCAAAGACAAAGAGAGAATCCTAAAAGCATCAAGAAAGAAATGACAAATAACATACAAAGGGACTCCAATAAGGCTATCAAATGATTATTCAACAGAAACAATTCAAGCCAGAAGGGAATGGCAAAAAGTATTTCAAGTCATGGTAAACAAAGGCCTGCAACCAAGAATACTCTACCCAGCAAGGCTCTCATTCAAGATAGAAGGAGAAATAAGGAGCTTCCCAGACAAAAAAAGACTAAA
>PVIW01014332.1:0-23889 GCA_004026585.1 Noctilio leporinus | reverse complement strand
ACAGCCAGCTCCCCACAGGCAAGGCTGTGGGCATAAGGTTGACAGTGTAATTCATTGTCCTCCTAGGGACACTGGTGCCATCCTAGAGAGCATCCTTCCCCATGTCAAGACTGTGATTGCTCAGTGGCATTTAGTCCAAAAGGAGGTAGCAGAGTTGGTCAGCACCTCTGACCCTCTGAGGAAGCCCACACCATCATTTTCCAAATGCTCCCCTGCACCTTTCACCCAAAGCAGGGCAGGGCAGAGATGTGGTGGCTGAGCAATGTGAGTGACACACATCATGCTGACAACAGGCTGCAGGGCTAGAGGTCCAGATCTCTGGGTGTCTGAAGAGTCTCCAACAACATAGTACTTCAGTCCTGGCTGCTGTGTCTCGCATGGCATGTGAACAGAATGGTCACTGGTTTCAGTTTGATTCTGGGTCAGGGCACATGCCTAACTTGGGGCTGGGTTCTAGTTGGGGCCATGCAAGAAGCAATCAATTGATGTTTCTCTGCCACTTTTCTCCCTTTGGTCCCCTCTCTCTAAAACATAAAATGAAATATTTAAAGATATTATATACATTGCAATGTAAAATGTATAATTAAAAAAAATTACATGAACATTTAAAATTACACATTTCCACTATGTAGGACAGGTGCATCCTACAGAATTTAAAACCCTAATATTCCCACAAATGCAAGGACCAGGGACACTGTGGTGGACAGAGACATGCAGGGGATGTGGGAGGATGGAGTTGGGACACATGACTGTGTACATCTTTCCTTCATCTCTCTTCTATGACTGGTCATGTTGAGGGAGCAGGGAAGAGTAAGCAGGGCCCCAGACCCAAGGAGCTCAGGGTCTAGGTCAGACTTAGGGAGGATTAGGCTGGCATGTGACAGTGGGTTATGTTAAGGTGTATTTACACCTCCACCCAGTAAATGATGAGCAAGACAGTAATATGCAGAATTAAAGACAGAGACCTGAGGGGTGGACGTCTTGAGGGATGATCACAACCCTGCTATGTGAGATGTAACTGTCAGAAAGGGCATGCGTGAGGACATTGGGTACATGTTGGCAGACAGGGAACCTGAGCACAGCACATGGGGCTGGACGGGTTGGACCCTCCTTGTTGGAACATGTGCACCACAGGGAAGATGGGAGTCCTCGGGTGGTTCATGGCCAAGGAAGAAAATTGGCACACAGTGTGGAACCTCACCTACAGGCAATTTGATTTATTCCATGCTGTTTGTACTTAGAATGTGGAAAATCAAAGCCCAAAGAACGAAGAATTTCCCTGAAATGCAGCTGAGAGCTTTGAGGAAACTCCTGCTCCTAAAAGGAAGCCTCTTCTTTCCCCACCAGGCCCACACCTGCTCCTGGGGCTGCTGTCTGTGTTCAGGGTACCACAGCGCCCTCTGGTGTCCTGAGCACTCCTGCAGACCAGCCCTCCTGTCTCCTGCAGAAGTACATTTCTGGGCTAAGGTTGACTTCCCTTCATTGTGTCTCTCAACAGTAATATGGGCCACATCCTTGGCACTCAGGCTGCTCATATGCAGATACAGCATGTTCTGGCCATTGCATCTGCAGATGGTGAATTGATCCTTCACATAAGCTGCATGATACATGGTCCCTCAATCTGCATTATAGTAGGAGACCCTTTCCAACACTTTTCCTGGAGCCTGGCAGACACAGTTTATCCAGTAGGAATTAATGATGAATCCAGAGATCTCCCCCCACTCCAGACTCCATCATCTGCACCTCAAACTGGATAACTTCAAGCACAGAGATGTCCTGGTCAGGAACCTGTCACCTATTCATTATTCCACTCAGTCATATCCACTCTCATACTCAGTGTCTCTCATTCTCCATAACTTATCTCTTACAACTGCAATAAATAAAACTTAGATAAACCCAAACTCCGTGGTGAGTGGTCTGTGTTCTATCCTGACCAGGCACTGGGAACACCTGGGAATCGTGGGCGGGGCTCCCATCCCAGAGCAGCAAAGTAGGAGCTGAGCTGCTTTCCAAGAGCAAAAGGGCCCTATTTACCTGTCCTCCTACTTTATAGGAAACTCTGGGGTGGACAGTGGTATAAATAACAAAGACCTAGAGTATGACTCATTCAAGGATTCATATCTATTAAGAATTACTCCCCACATTTAAGCCTATGCCCTCCCCACATACTTGACTGGCCCAATAGATGGATACATGACCTAGTAGATTATATTTTTATTAAAAAGAAAAATGTATTCAAAATGAGAGGTGTCTTAGCAAGTCTCCAGGTATGAACATACCAACAGAATTCAACCCTCATGACCAGAGGATGAGTTAAGTGTAGGAGGTTCATTGTCAGGGGACAGGAAGTTCCATATGACCCTAATTCTCCTATAAAGTGATAAGAATATGAACTAAGAACAGAATGTGACACTGGAGTATGTGGAGCCAGTGTTGCAGAAGCTGGAGTGTCTGTGTGAATCATTGGGAGACAGAAGCATGGACTCTATGGAGGAGACAGTGCACCCAAGTCTTGTATTGGTGCTAAATGTACAACAGCCTCACTGCTTCATTTTGTTTTTATTTTCCAAACTCTATGGTCAAACAAGATTCAGACAATCTGGAAACAGAAGTAACTTAGTCATGGCTCCATTTACTTAGATGAAGAAAGAAGTAGAGTTTGTCAAGTAACAAGACTGAACAAGTAGAGTTTGTCAAGTAACAAGACTGAACTTAAAGAAATGTGATTATGGAAAATCTTGATGTTACTCACTAGTATAAAACAATAAATATATCCTCATTTTTTGTTATCTTTTTTTCCTGCTGTTCTGATTGAACGTTTTTCCCTCCTTGCATTCCAAATTTTTGGTTTATGTTTGTTTTGCTTAGTTTTTTTTTTTTTTTTTCTTTCCCTGTGTGTGTGGGGGGTTTTGCTCTGTTGTTTACTTGGTCCATATTTCTTTCCCCTTCAATTCAGCAGCCTCCCTGTGTTTGTTTCTATGTTTTAGTTAGAGTTTCTTTGACTCCCTATCTTATAATAATGCCTGTAAATTGTATTGGGTGGAGCATTAGGTGATTGCCACCAGTTTGTGGCTCTGCATGGGTCGAGGGCTCAGAGAGGAGAAAATGCTGCTGCCTGGTTCTGGAGGTGTGCTTGGCATTCACCATATTTCCAGTCACTTCACACTCGTTCTGTATGTGACTGGTGCCATTTCAGCTGTGCCCTGATGGTGACTCCCATAGTGGGTGGGATGCATGTGTTCTAAGTCTGTGTGGGCCCTTTAAACAAACTCTCCTTGAAGTATGGCAGTTCTTTCACACTGTAAAACCCCAACTGTTTTTTCACAGTCAAAAATTATTGTGTTCAATTTCTTGGGTGCTAGAACCCTGTGCTATGTGGTCAAACCTGGTGCTGGGATTGCTTATTCCCTGGATATTTCTTCTAATGTTTATCCACCACTCTGGAGTGTGGGACTGCCCATTCTGCTACTGCTGTCTGCCTCTCTGAGCCATACCGCATCTCCTCACCTCTCTGCCCATCTCCACGACTCTACCCCTCCCACATGTCTGGATGAATGTTGATTTTTAAAGACCTTGGTTGTCAGGCCTCCATACAATCAGATTTTGTCATAGGTCCCTCTGCCTGATTTCCAGCATGCACAAGTCCTGTTAGTGGCCAGTTTGGATGATGAGCAGTGTGACTCTGCAGTGCACTTTCTGTGCAGCAAAGACTCTATTGGATTCAGCTGATGTGGCACAGAAGGTTTGATGATTTTTTGGAGGTGGTCAGAACAGTGTCTGAAAGAGTCTCTGTATTTTGCCAATATGAAAATGTTATTTTTTTTGACAACATATTTTTTAACTCAGAGACTTTAAAGGTGAGTGCTGGTTCAGGAATACAGAGAGGTTCCCTGAGGGAAGTTGTTACAGGAAGAGGAACCCACACAAGAAGCCAGCACAAACCTTCAACTGCACCTGTTACTGGGATGGTGTTTGTGTTCCTGGACTCTGACCACCTTCTGAAGGTTACAACCCCTCCTGCAGGAGGTTTATGTCTGGGCTCAGGCTGACTTCCTCTATGTCTGTCATGCAGTAATATACAGCCATGTCTTCAGCTTTCAAGCTGTTCATTTACAGGGACAGTGTGTTTTGGGCATTGTCTCTGGAGATGGTGAATTATCCCTTCACAGAGTTTAGAGAAACTTCAGCAATTTAGAGAAAAGCGGGGGTGAGGTGGAGAATTGCCCTTGGATGGAGAGACAATGACCCTGAACATGGTCTCTGCATTTATTTTATAGGGATGGTTAGATGAAGCTCAAGGATGTTTTGCAGGCTTAAGGGAACACTGTGGGCAAACTTTGTCCTGTTCCCAGGCTCTCTAAAAGGTAAATGTTTCTTCTTTAACAGTTACAGCAGCATTCAGCTGAAATTTGTGGTTATCTATTCCCTTCTCAACCCCCACTGGTTCTGGCAGCCATCAGCCACTGGCCTGCCTCTGATTTTCAGATGCAAGTGATCAAGTGTGGCTTTGCCAGCACTCAGTTTTAGCTTTTGATGCCAGCCATCACCACCTCCTACAACTTACCTCTTAAAATTACAACAAGGAAAACCTAGCTAAGCCCAAAATCCACAATGAGTGGTCTGTGTTCTGTCCTGAGGCACTGGGAACACCTGGGAATCTTGGATGGACTCCTGGCCCAGAGCTGCAGGGTCAGGGCTGAGCTGCTTTTCATAAGCAGAGGGGCCCTATTTGCATGTCCTCCAGCTATACAGGGAGCTATTGATTTGGAGACCCCCAGATAGGGCCATGCCTCAGTATATGTGTGAGTGTCCTGAGGACGATGGTCATATTATTTCAGTAAAAAACACAGCATTCTGGGCTGGTCTGGGTCATGCTAAGAACATATATATGGTAACACTGGGCCAGTATCTGACCAGACACTCCACACTACCCCCCCAATACTCTCCTGAACCTGGTCCAGGGCAAAGTTGGATACACCCCATAAGGTTGCAGGACCACTTTGCTGTGATGATAGCATGAATGGATGTTTGTGTCTAGTGTTACCTACACTGAACAGTTGTATACACCTGTGGACTCAGAGTGCTCACTACATTGAACAAGCTTGTGCATCACCTATTACATTGTCCAGGAACAGCTAATGTGGGCCAGGTACACCTAGAAATATCACAGGCAATGGCTGCTAATGTTTGTATTGGTTCCAGGACCACAAACATACATAGGCCCATTCCGTCTTTTCTCCTCCACATGGTTATCAGCCTCCTAGACAAATTTAGCCCCATATGTAAATGGACATCACAATATGAGTGTTAGAAGGTCAGGTGTAACTGTCAGTATTGTAGCTCCCCTGTAGATAGACTTGGCATTTGTCCTTGTCCTCTCCCATGCACACTCTGGATCCCCTTAGACTGCCCCAACTGTGGTGAGTTTTTATGTGTGCCAGAGCTTGTGAGGGCTATGGACCTTGATCAGCATGTCTCTGTCAAGCATTTGAATGATACAAGTTTCTTCCCCAAGTTAAAAGCAATTATAAAAAGGACAAGACTCTGCCCTGGCCAGATTAAGCCCTCTCTACCACTGCTAGAAGATACACCCTTATCCACAAAGGGGAAGAGAGTGAAAACCCACAACCTGCACAGTAACTTTTTGTTATAAGGCTGGTCCAGAGCTGTGTGGACTGTCATGAAGAAGCCAGTGGTCATAGCCTGAATTTGATTGATCCCTACATGTGCCATCCTTGGAGAAATCTCTTTCTGAGAAGTAGAGCCTCTAATCCATTTCAGGTATGACTATAGAGATAAAATAAACATTCTGCAAATTGTCTCCACAACCGTCTTGGGGGAATCACCCTGCTTATCACCCTGTGCCACACCATGTGCTATAGGTCCTGGTTCACTGTAATGAGCACTGTACTGGGGCATGGAGAGCTTCCTAGGGGGATGGTGTCTACACCATGGACTCGGTTAGATATATAGTGTCTTCTTGAAGTTACTGCTATGAGTCAGCTGGTCGAAACACATGAAAACCAAGCCTAGTAGGTGGAATCTGCCCTCCATCTTTCCACCCTCCTGTCTACTCCCAGGATATCTAAATGACTCAAGATGTCTGTGACCCATGCTCTTGTTCCCATCATGCAGTTCTCATCCCTCTTGGATTACCAGGTTCACTGGTCCTAGAAGACCTCACGTTAGGGAATCATGCATCAGTACCTTGGAACCTCCTTGTAACAGAAACTGTCCGATAGCAAAATCATAGCCATGTGTAAGTAAGGTCAATACTAGTAAGAAGCAATTTATGTCTCCTCATTGTGGGCTGGTACTGAATGTGTTGATTCACCTTGCAATGACTAGTGAATGTGGCCACAGTGGCAAGTCCTTCCCATGTCTATTCTGTGTCAGCTCAGGTACCCAGAGGAAAATCCTATAGCCCACTCTCAGGGAACCCCTCATATGAACAGAATTGACCCAGGAAACACTGGAGCAGGATTGGCAAGACCAGTTCTAATCCCTGAATTCTGATAACCCATGACCTTTGACCCAACAGAACAGCCTCCTTTGCTTGAGGCAGGTGACTCTAATATTAATACATTTGAATTGCATTTTAACATGTTAATTACTTAAGAATATCTTGTTTCCCAAACAAAGCTCATTTGTCTTTTCTCTAAGATGGATGTAGTTGTGCTTAATTGACTTTAACTTCAGTTGAAACAATTTTGGTAGTTTGTAGTATAATAGCTATAATATCATTGTACTTTTAAAAGACTTATCAATATTTGTGAAAATTGAGGTAGCCATTTTAATATTGACAATTCAAGATAACTACAAATTAGCATCCTATGCAACTGATAAAAATGCAACTAAAGCACACAAAAATGTATGCAGTGTGTGGAGAATGTGCTGTGAATGATCAAATATGTCAAATATGGTTTCTGAGATTTCATCTTGGAGATTTATCACTGGACAATTCTCCACAGTTGAGTAAACCAGAGGAGGGTGATAGTGATCAAACAGAGTCTTTCACTGAGAACAATGGAAGACAGCTGACATACTCAAAATATTCAAATTAAGGCTTCAAAATCATTTGCATCTTCTTGGTTAATTTCATCCATTTGATGTGGGGTTTCACATAAATTAAGTAAAAATATCTTGACTGTATTTTCATATATCATTATCTACTCAAATATAATAAAAATGTTAGTTATTTAAAATAAATTTTGATGAGTTATGAAAAGTGGATACTTTACAATAATGCAGAATGGATGAGATTGTGGGAGAAATAAGTTGAACCACCACCAGTCACACTAAAACCCAGTCTTTATGTAAAGAAGGGAAAGTTGTCTATATCATGGGATTGGAAGGAATCTTCTATTATGAGATCCTTCTGGAAAACAAATTACTTCCAACAAGTACTGATCCATATTAGACCATCTGACAGGAGCACTTGGTGAAAAGTGTACAAAATTAGTCAACAGAAAATATGCAATCTTCCATCAGGATAATGTAAGACTGTCTGTTTCTTTGGTGACCAGACAAAAACTGTTACAGCTTTGTTGGAAAGCTATCATTCATTGGCCAATTTACCAGACCTTGCTGTTTTAGATTTCCTTGTTTCAGCCTTTATACAATTATATTAATAGAAAAAAAATTTCAATCACTTAGAAGACTGCAAAAGACAGCTGGAACAGTTCTTAGCTCAAAAGAAAAAAAAAATTAGGGAAGATAGAATTATGAAGTTGCCTGAAAGATGGCAGAAAGTACTGGAATAAAATAATTAATTCATTGTTCAGTGAAGTTATTGGTGAAAATGAAAATGTGTTTATTTTTACTTAAATAATGAACAAACATGTTAGCCAAACCAATAGCTAATATTTTCAGAGAATATAACATTAAATAGAATCAAATGAAGGAACTGTGAGAAGTGTATGATGCAGATACATTTCATCGTTTTCTGTAAATGCTAACAGAAGGCATTATTGTGAAAGTTGATAATGGTCACTGAGGACCAAAGTTCTGAGATGGCTGTACAGAAGAAGACTCATGGCAAAGATGGAAACAACTCTGGTTCGCTTGATATTTACTTTTTTTAAGTTAATTTTATTTATTATTGTAGTATTAGAAGTGTCTCATCTTTCCTCTTTTGCTCTCCCCTCCCTCGCCTCTCCTCCCTGCACCCTGTCCCTCAATAAATCGAGATTTCTCTTTTCATGGAAGATATGTAATAGAGCCAGGAACTTGTCTATGTTAGACTTTGAGCAAATTTATTGAAACACAAATCTTCCCTTCAAATGTGTACTACTAAGAGTTAAACTCATTTGAAACACACTTTCCCTGACTTTCTCCACTTTGTTAAGTAAAACTCTTAGCTCGTGATATTTCCTATTTCTCAATGCTTTCATAAAAGAGTTTCTAGATGTGTATTTATCTCTCAATCTTCCTATAGGTCTCTTCCATGATGCTGGGCTCACAGACATTGACTGCATATCTGGGCTGTGGTCACAGGGGACACTGGGGAGTGGTCAGCCATCTGGACATTCTTATGAACAACAATCTGCTGAGGTCATTCATGGGCTTGCCTAACAATGTAACCTGCAGCCATTTGAACCAACCAGTTGACTCTGAAAAATGTGTGTGTCTTCTTAGAGGTACCCTGTGGTCAGCAGTTTTCTGAACTCACCCATGACACAGTTTTCACCTGCACTAGAGCCTAGGACATATACTGTTATAACTGATACAATAACAACCCTGATGGGGAGTTAAAGGCAAACCATACAATCAAAGAATATGCATTCAAAATGTGTATTTTGTAAAGGACTAGTGTCACGAGCACAATAAATCTGAAAAAACAACAACAACAACAACAACAACAATAACAAAGAACTAAACTTCTGGCAGGATGGAGGCATAAAGAGACACTTTTTGCCTCTTTGCACAACCATAAGAAAGATTATGTTACATCAAAGCAAAAAGTAACCAGAGCTAGCAGAAACAGTAAAGATGTAATGCTCATCCAGACAGGCAGGAGCGATGAAGACAGTGAGCCAGGAAGAGAGGACATGGTGTGGTGGTGATGGCCAGGCAGTGGCTGCAGAAAGTTGGCCAAACAAGCAGTCAAACATTATAAAACTCAGGAGGGACATATATGAAGAGATGCTAGTCCAAGACCAGACTGGAAGCTCACAGTTCCAGCATTGGGAAAACAATGCTTCTGGCTGCATAAACCAGCAGGGATTGAGTAGCAGAAGAAACTACCAGTGCTCAGGAGCATCTCCTTATTTAGGGGCTACACAGTCCTAGAACTTCCACAAACCCATGCACTTTAGGAAACATCACCGGAGCAATAGCTAGAAGTGTGCCAGTCACATATAAGAAGTTCTGAAATCAATGGAAATGTGGCCAGTGCTAATCAAGTGGCATTGTTCCCTCTCTGACCCATCCTCCCCACACAGAGCTACAAGACTGTGAAACTGGTTGCCCAGCACTAATGAATGGAACAGGTGTGACAGAGAGGCAAAAACAGAAGGTTGTCAAGTTGAGGAGATGAGGAAGTGTGGCAGAAAAGAGCAGGTCAAGACTACAGAGAAAGAACTAATCCAGGAAGAGATAGCCAATCTAACAGATGCAGAATTCAAAACACTTCTGATAATGATGCTTACATCAGTGATTGAGTGCACAAATGCATAAGGAAAAATTGAAGGCTATCCTAAGTGAAATGAAGAAAAATCTACACTAAACCAACAAGGAAGAGAAGGAAGCCAGAGTTCAAATCTTCAATTTGGAACAAATGGAATAAATAGTGAGCCAGTACAGAATGAAGGGGAAAACTTAAAATCAACCAATCAATCAATCAATCAATCAATCAAAAGGACAGGCTTAAGAACCTTGGGGAAAACTTGATCTCCCTACACCACTGTGAGACTCTTTCTGAGTCCTCCACCAGCCTCTCCCCTCTGTCCCCAAAGAAGTTCCAATGGACAAGACAAAGGCACCTACCTCCAAGGTAGAAGAAGACAGGACCTGCCCTGCCCTGCCCAAATGTTGAGGACAGAGCCCCTGCTCCCATCAGGATCTCCCCAAGGTGGGAGGCAGTGGGGAGGACAGTTAAGGGGCTGCAGAGGCCTCCCAGGGTCCCTCAGTCCCAAGGAGCGTGGGGCTAGAGATGTCCAGGAAGGTCTGATAGGAGCTGGGGAAACTTCCTGGGACTCATGGTGGGGTCATGCTGAGGGGCCTTCCATGTCCTTGTTTCTAGGGCTTTGAGGCACTGACCCAAGCCCCAGTCAAGGGGTGCCCTGTGGTTTCAGGGACCCTGTAGGGTGCCCTCCTCAGAACTAGGGGTATTGGGGAAGGGCTGGTCACCCTCCTGGGCAGGGGCTTATACACTAAGCAAGAGGATGAAGACACCCATTGAGTCGGGGTCCAGAAGCAGTGGCAGCAGAGGCGGTGGTGGTGGCGGAGGGAATTGGAGGACAAAACCCTACACCACCTGTCACTCCCAGGCCAAGTCCCATCCAAGTACTCACCAGACCGACCAGCCTTAGCCTGTGAGATTACAGGAGATCAGTGTGTTCAAGGGGTTTGGCTGTAGAAGGGGAAAGTGCCCTCCAGGGGCATAAGAGCCCCTACCCGACCTCTAGGCCCCTTGTCCCCTCAGGTGGGCCTCAGGTGGATGGATGTACACCGCGTTTCCTGCCCCTCTCTGTGACGCTGCCCCTGAGCCCTCCACCGGTCCCCTCTGCCACCTCACCAGGTTCCAAAGAGTGGAGCCTGAAAGGGCGGGGCGAGGGCACCTTGGAGGAGGCAGTGGCCATGGTGACATGCCCTCCCTCAGGAGCTGAGGAAGGGAGGGGGGCGTGCCCTGGCCCAAAGGAAAGGATTCCGAAGGTGGCTGGAAGGTCAGGCAGGCAGCTGCTGGCTGAGGGCCTGCGGCAGCCAGCGCCTCAAGGCAGGACTTGAAAGGGGTGGCAGTTGCCTCCGGAGTCCGGGTCCCTCCCCAAAAAGGCGGGGCTGAGAGCAGGTCCGCAATCTCCCTGGGCCTCCAGGTTGGGTGTGTTGTCAGGGAGTTTCCCTCTCCCTGATCCTGGGGCTGCCTCTGCCTTCCCTAAGCAGGGCTGTGGGCCTCCAACTTCGCGTGTGGGACTGGAAGACACCGGCCCAATGCCATCCTCAACGGGTGCCCTGTGGCTGCCGGGGTCCCCATAGTATCCCGCGGGGTGCCCTCCACAGTACCAACGTCAGTGGATAGTGCCTGCTTCTTCTCTGAGGCAGGGGGTTCTGCTCTGAGCAAGAGGGTGAAGGTACCCTAGCAGGAAGAGGAGGCTGCATGGGGCCCCCAAGGCGGTGGCCGCCTAGAGGGCAGGGGCTGGACCCAAAATTGACAATTCCCCAAAAGCTCATCCCACCTGATTTCTCATCCACAAGCTAACCAGGCCAGGCCCAGTTTATCTGTCTAGAACATGGGGAGATCCTGCACCTTCAGGGTGTTATGGCCATGGGCACGGAAAGTGGATTTCAGCAGCCCCAGGAGCCCTTGTCTGGCTTCCAGGCCCTACTCTCAGCCACAGTCAGGTACCCAGGAGCAGCTCCTACAGGCTCCGCCTTCAGGCTTCCCTGCCTCACCCTAATCTGTTTTTCTATTCTGTCTGTCTCTGTCTCTTTCTCTCTCTTTCAATTTAAATGTATTTATTTCTGTCTTTCTTGCTTTCCTTTTTGTTCATTCTTATACCAGACTATAATTAATTGATTAACCCCATGCATGTCTTTATTCTCTTCAAAATAGAGTAACATTTCCTCCTCTCCCCTCACACAGAAGGTCTACACTCTAGCACCTCAGGTAGACAAAAATCGCTTTCAGCATGAGCCATGACAGTTGAATAAAAATGCCATTCTCATCTTCTGTCAACAGGAATATTGTTTTTATTTTATTTTTTTAGCTGGTTTCCCATTGGGCAGGAAATGAACCAAAGCAGAACTGCTCAGCATCCCTCACATTCCCATTTTTTCAAGAGAGATGAGCTTAGGCCAGGCATTGGTGGACTGGATGTCTGCTGATATCACCACCTCTATAAGTACAGAAAGCTCCCTGCTGTCATTTTCACAGAGGCTGTCCTCCTGGAGCACTTAGACCATTAACAACAAGGAGGCATATGAGAGTGTGTCCATTCAGTCTAGTGCAGAGGAGACTCAAAAGACAACAAGCTTATATTCCAGGACAGCGATTTTCAGCCGGTGTGCCCCAAGAATTTTGAAAACATGCCATGCCTGACTATTTTAGTCAGGGCAACTGACAGGCATCTTTTCCCTTAGATTGTGAAAAAGATGACAAATAAAAAAATACCAACAGCCGACACAACAATAACCATTCAGTGTGGATGGATCCATATTATACTTTTTCTTTTCTTTATTTCTTTTGTACTTTTTGGTCAGATTGGAAAAATATGTGGGTTTTGTTGTGTCACATCCTTTTAGTAATTAATGAATGGTGAAAAACATGGAAAATTGCTGCCGTAGGGTTCAGGCTGGCTTTGAGGCTAATACAATAGAAGATAGTTCTGGACAGATAGGGTTTCCCTCCAAATAAAATTATTTTTGAAAGTTCAAAGCTGGTAGATACTGAATGAAGGCCTGTAGGGTTCGCTAATGTGTCCACTGAATGAACATTACCCATTTCCTTTGACACTCAGGGAATATTTCAATTCAATGTTTGACTGTTCCAAAATGTTAAGCATGTACAACAATGACATTTTGAATAATTGAGATAGAATAACGCCCAAAGTTTCCTTTGAAGGAACTCAATGTTACCATTTGAAAGAATAGAGGGGATTGAAGTTCTTGTGCCATGTAAGATCCTATACATGACATAATAAGAATCCTGCTTGAACAGGGAAGCAGACAGATTAATTTAATGAATGGTGAGCCTTTGCCAAATGATTCAAGGTCCCAGTTTTTGATTTCCAGTTCCTCTGGTGTATTGGGCTCATTGTAAAGTGATGAGCCAATCGTTCATTCAACAGTCATTTTATGCATCCACTCTCCATGCTGGAAATGATGCTAAGCATTTGAAACATGAGGATAAAACACACGGTCTTTGTGAAAAAGGAGCTCCTCTTTGAGTTGGGAAGATGGCAGTTATGCTGTGGGGACTTGAGAAATAGCCATTCCTGTGGAGTGTGGGGAAAAAAAAAATCCCTGCAAAGAAACCTGACTTGGGAAATGTCAGAAACAAATTGCAGGACATGGGGATGGTGAAAGATTGTGCAAGTAGGAAAAGAAAAATATAGAGGAATAAGGGAGATTGTAGGGGAAAAATAGGGGAACAGGAAATATTATAGACCTATTTCTTTCTGGCTCACCTAGAGCCTTCCATTTGTTTTGTTGTCTGCATATGAAACTTGAGAGATTTTACTTTCATCTCATTCTTGGTTCTCTTGAAAGTCAGGAGTTTTTACACATGGCTGTAAGCTGACAATGGGCTGTGGTTATGACTTTGAGAGGGAACTGGCTTGCTGATCATCTGCCCTTCCAATTGGGAAGGGAGCCCCCAAGTCAGGGTCTTCTGGCATCCTGGCAGTTCAGGGTAGCAGTCAGATAGAGTGGGACTGGACAGGGGCTGAGGGCAGCTTGTTGGTGTTGAAGAAGAGCCAAGGCTGGGAGAGACTGCAGAGTGGTGGAAGGGGAGGACATGGTCAGCAGGAGAAGGACCTGCGGACCCATTTAGGTCCATTGATTCTGCCCCCAGGGGGACTGTGTGTAGTAGCTCACCCAACAGTCCCTCTAGAGCTATAGCTGCTGTAGCTTTCAGAGCCACTATTTTACCTCTGGATCTGGACTCCCTCAGGAAAGAGGACCAGAGAGATTCAGCTTATTACTTTGGCACATCACCTCAAAACTCGCTGTGGTGGCAGTCCTATAGCCACTTGGACATCCCCACACCTTCCTCGGAGGCTCTCCCATGAGCCCTACCAAGGCAGATGCCCCAAGCTCCCCACCCCCATCATGAGGTTCCAATGGGCAGGACCAGTACACCTCCCTCCAAGGTAGTGAGATTACAGGAGATCAGTGTGTTCAAGGGGTTTGGCTGTAGAAGGGGAAGGTGGCCTCCAGGGGCATAAGAGCCCCTACCTGACCTCTAGGTCCCTGTCCCCTTAGGTGGACCTCAGGTGGATGGATGTACACTGCATTTCCCACCCCTTTCTGTGATGCTGCCCCTGAGCCCTCCATCAGTACATCTCACTGCCCAGGTAGTGAAGACAGGACCTGGTCTACCCAAATGGTGAGGACAGGGCCCCTGCCCTCCACAGGATCTCAGGGAGGGGGTGGAGGGGGTAGTGAAAGGGCTACACAGGCCTTCCAGATTCCCTCACCCCCAAGGAGTGTGGGCCTAGGGTCACCCAGGCATGTCTGACAGGAGCTGGGGAAACTCCCTGGGCCTCAAGTTGGGGCTGTGCTGAGGGGCTTCCATGGCCCTGTTGCTGGGACTCTGACACACTGATCCAAGCCCCAGACAAGGGGTGATGTGTGGCATTAGTTTCTCCCCTTGGAGCCAGCTGGGTGCCCTCTACAGCACCCAGGATTGTGGAGAGGGGCTGGTCACCCTCCTGGGAAGAGGCTTCTGCACTGAGCAAGAGGATGAAGGCAATCATTGAGGCAGGGGTGGGGAGCGGCGGCAGTGGAGGCAGAGACTGCTGGTGGGAAAATGCCTACAGCACCCGCTCATCCCACACTGTTTCTCTTACACAAACTCACCTAGCTTGACCCTGTTTAGCTGTCCAGAACATGAGGAGATCTTGTACGTTCAAGGTGCTATGACCATAGACATGGAAAGTGGCTTCCTTCAGCCCCAAGTGCTCTTTCCTGGCCTCCAGGCCCCATTCCCAGCAACAGTCCAGTACCCAGGAGCAGCTCCTACAGCCTCCGCCTGCGGGCTTCCCTGCCCCATCCCAACCTGCTTTTCCCTCTGTCTGTCTGTCTGTCTGTCTCTCTCTCTCAATTTGAATTTCTTTTTTCCATTTCTACCTTTCTTGTTCTTTCTTTTTTATACTGGAATATGACTAATTTATTAATCCCAGGCATGCATTTATTCTCTACAAAATAGAGTAATATTTCTTCCTCTTCTCTCATATGAAATGTCTGCACTCCAGCATCTCAGGTTTACAAAACCACTTTTTGCATGACCCATGACAGTTGAATGAAGTGTCATTCTGAAAGTGACACCACACCACCACAATGGATGACTAAACCAGGCAAATATTGGAAGCCTTTTAGGGTAGCTCTCTGCACAAAGGCCCTAGCAGTGGTCCTCTTATCTCAGCAGTCACATGATGAAACATGGATCCAAAATAATTTGTGCTGTTCCAGGTCAGAAAGTTTATAAAGTAGGTAATCATGTTAACAATGTTTCTGTATATAAGGTTTGGTACCATGAACACTACAAGGCACATATGTTTTGTGTTCGGAGAAGCCTCTATGTTCAACCATCATCCAAGGTCAAGCTGGTGTTGCTTTCACAATCTAGAATCAGAGAGGGGCATATAAACCACATCACAATGAACAACCAGAAGAATATGCACCTAGAGCTCAGCCAGGAACACTCAACTGTTAGAGATATGTTTGGAAGGATAGGTGTAGAGAGGATGGAGAAAAAAAAATCTAAGCTATAAGTGTACAATTTGAGTTTAGTTTTAGTGGAAATTGTTCAGTTATTATTTTCAAGGCAATTTGTTAGCGGAGGAACCACAAAAATCACTCTGTGAGATGTCTGCATTAAGAACATTGTCTCAGTGAGCCTGAAACTAACAACTTCTTAATAGAAATTGGAAAAGAAAGGCTTAGATATTATAGGAAAAAAAAATAGACATGGACAACAGGTGGGATTGACTTTGGGGGGAATGATGGGTGGGGAAGGGGACAGAGGGGAGCAAAAAGGGCATGGATGTAATACCACAACAATAAAATTTAAAAAGGAAAAGAAAATAGAGGCCTAAAGATTTCTACTTGCAATTCAAGGACCTACAGGCCGGAACTGGCACTTTCACACATCTGGATGAACCACAATCTGTTTTAAACTCTGAGGGTTGATCTACCTCTATCATTAAGAAAAAAATTGGGACAATGTCTTTCTTTCTCAATTTGGAGACAGTGTGCAGGAACAACACACAAAGAGAGAAATTCCTTGATCTCAAATAAAGGCTCTGATTGTTATTTTGTTTTACTGAAATTTGAATTTTCATACTCTCATTATGGAGAGCTCAAATATCTGAAAGTGATAAATACTTGATGGTTTCAGGAAAATAATAGCCCATCCCAAGGAAAGAATGTATATGATAGCTCAGGAAAGAAGAAATCAATTTTGGTGGTAAACACCTGACAGGTGACTCAAAGTATCACTAAAACAAGTGCCCATCAATGACCACTATGATAGTATTGGACAACCTGAAAACAGGAGTGGTTTAAATTTCAAAGAATAATGAATTCAATGTCAGGCTGGATGCAAAAAATTTTCACCATCAGAGAGGGTTAACAACAACGTTAGGGTTATAGCCTATGAGGCTGGAGCTGGAGATATAAAATTTACAGATATTTTATATTCACACCTTTCCTTCAGCAGCCCAATTTCGGAGTGAATCCATTGAAACAAAGAATAACACAGAGCTGAATTGAGTTTATAATTATTTTGAATTCAATGCCATTACTAGATTTCATCAAGGTGGTAAATGGCCCCCTTGGGGGACACTATGAAAACAATTGAGGCCCAGTGTCTGGCCTACAAAATTTTGGTCTTTGAGGTGACAAGATATACAGACACTTGTGAAACAACTTAGTCTTATCTTCCCTTTTTGTGTAGAAAACATCCTATTAAATGTGATAATAAACCTTGGAGACAGTCCAAATGCACAGTGGAGCTTTCCTGGATGAGGCTTGTACCTTAAGTGTCCCATAAAAGTCATAATGGTAAAAATCTTCCATAACGTCTGTGGTACCAGGCTTCCAATATAGAACATCATTTACATGACTAACTACCTGTTCACTTACCTCATATTCAACACCACCCAAAAATTCTGGACCAGCATTTAGGAAGTGAGTAGTGGTCACCTTCTCAACTAGAGGTATGCCAACATACAGTTTGTGTCACGGGAATATCCCCTCATCTGTATGAGTCAGCTTGCATCTCTGAATAGTGAAGGTTATTAAATAATCCTTGTATAATTTTAGATAGATTAAGTGAATCAGCCATGACAGGTTTTCTTCTGGTGCTTGTTTCGGCAGAATATACATGTGGACCTGCTGTGGTTGTTGAATTTTATGAATTTCCACTTCCATAAAAATCACTCTACCTGTTTACTCAGTGGCTGTGGCCATTCTGAGTTTTAAATATTACATGGAAGAAAACATTCAAGATTTTGTGAGGTCCTGATTTGTGTTTTTGGGTGGCTAGGTTTGGCATTCTGCAGGCAGCAAAAAACCAACAAACAAACAAATGAAAAACAAGGTCCATTCAGATTTTTGAAATGATTCATAATAAATTTTATTTAACTATTTATGATACACCTGATGCATGCAGTCATGTTCTGAGACAAGTAACAACACTCAGTGAAGGATGCAGAAATGGTCTGTTAATTTCAGTTCTAGTAAGAGAGTCAGATTATCATAGAATATGTTGTTTCATATCTAATTTTAAGATCAATGGCAATATTTTCATCACCTTTGGCTAATCTGGTGGCATTTTTAAAATGTTGTCTAGAAGGAAGGATCACAGCACCTTATTTTAAAAAGTGTGGGAGGGTGATTTTGTGTCCAGAAGAAAGAGCTCATATTTCCAGAGAACACAATTTGGATCTCAGAGCATTAGCTGTGAGTGAGGGAGGCCTGACAGAATCCTGGATTTGTTACATGTCTGTCTCAAGCTGCAGTTTCTTCTACTCATTCTCACTGCAGGTGCTGTGTCTATCACCATTACCTCCACCACCACTGTTTTGTGCCACAAAGAGGACATATGACTAGATCCTATAACATCAAGTTCCCCAGAGTCTCTTGTATAAACCCTAGTGAGAATCCAGGGTTTTTCCAGGTTTATCCAAACTTTCTTGGAGGGGCTTGTTTTATATTTATTTGTTTGCTTTTTTGATACATCTATAGTGGGTATGTAGAGCTAAAAATATATGTCTTTTCAGGTTTAAAATTCTAGAACTGTCATAGGTAAGTGGTCATTTCATTTTATTTATTTGGTTTTATTTTTAATGTAATTTTATTGTTATTTAAAAATATTTTATTAATCATTTTTAGAGAGAAGGGCAGGGAGGGAGGAAGAAAGGGAGAGAAACATAAATGTATGGTTGTCTTTCACCTGCTTCCAGCCAAGGACCTGGCTGGAGACATGGCTTGCAACCTGGTTATGTGCCCTGACTGGGGAATTGAACCTGCAATGTTTGGGTTCACAGGCTGGCACCAATCCTCTGAGTCGCCAGCCAAGGCTGATAAGTGATCATTTTAATATAGAAATCTTGCCTTTGGTTTTTATATATGAAATACTGAGATTAAAAAAGGACTTGACTAAAATGTCCTTTTCATAGTTAAGTGTGGAATAAAATGTTTAAAGTGTAATAGCTTTAATTTATAATAATTTTAATGAATTATCATAAAGAATACCCTTAACTGCCACATTAAAACACTTTAACATTCTAAATACTTATATTTTATCAGTGACTTACTATGTGAACTACTGTGTAAGCTTCACTGCCAAAAAATTAAATCACTTAAAATCACTTGGAATTTCACTTTTGATATAATAGGTTTTCATTTGCATTTCTCTGTTAATTAGTGACTTTGAGCATCTTTTCATCAGTCTATTTAACCTGTTTGTCCCCTTTGGAAAAGTGTTCATTCAAGTTCTTGCCCATTTATCTTAAGTCAAATTGCTTGTGTATTGGTGTTGAGTTTTCTACATGCTTTATGAGTTTGGGTATCAAGCCCTTATCACACTGGATAACAATAATGGAAAAAGACCTGCTATCTGGCCTGTAATTTGTTCCACAGTTGCATGCCTTGCAAGGATGTGATCTTGAAGACAGAACATGTAAGGATGGGGATCAAAGCACAGTGGTGGGGTGGTGTTATGCAAGAATCCCCCCCAAAATGTGGCCCTAGTACCTTCTCACTGCCTTCTCCCTGAAGCCACTGTGACAATGCCCTCATAAACTCTCTTCTCTCTGTCATGTTCCATGAGAGGCAGTATGGTGTAGGAGGAAGCAGGTGGGAATTGGTCATACCAGTCCTATTGGGACTAGGTCACAGGTAACATGCTTCATTTATATCACTGTTGATAAATAAGTCATTTGCTTTAAAATTGTTCAAAATTTTTTTCTAAATGTATTGACTTTGAATAGTGAAATAAAGAAAGAGACTGATGCCCTGGCTGGTAGCAAGGTGGTTAAGGCGCCGGCCTGTGAACCCAAAGGTCACAGGTTCAATTCCCCAGCCAGGGCACATAACCAGGTTGCAAACCAGGTCTCCAGTTAGGTCTGTGGCTGGGGGCAGGTAAAATGCAACCATACATTGATGTCTCTTTCCCTCTCTGCCTCTCTCCCTTCCCCTCTTTCTAAAAATAATGAAATAAAATCTTAAAAAAGAAAAGAAAAGAAAAGAAATAGAGACTGAGAGAGAAACATCAATTTGTTGTTCCTCTTATTTAAGCATACATTGGTTGGTTTTGGCATGTGCCTTATGCAATGACCTTGGTTCAAACCTGCAACCTTAATGTGTAGGAATGATGCTGTAACCAACTGAGCCACTGAGGCAAGCCGGACTGACTGATTTTAAAGTTTCATGGAACACTTCATCATTTACATTGACCTCATTTCAAATACAGGTAATCCCCTCCTTCCCCTCATGTTGTTGCTGCTGCTGTTCAGGTAAGTGATGCTGAAATCCACAACAAACCAACTTTGAACCCATGTTCCCAGCATCCACCCACTTGTCTTTAGCTTTTGTTATGATATATGCAGAGACATATTTGTCTTAATTTTTTATGTCAGATTTATTGCCTCCATGAATCTGGGTTTCATTTTAATGCCTTTGGAAAGACCTCATTCCTATGCTGGAAATCACAGATTTATGGTGGGGTAGGGGAAATCAACAACAACAACAACAACAACAAACAAGCAAGAACAAATAATTGGAGTTAGTGAGGAGGAAAAGAGACCTCATACTTTGTGCAGTGAGCGCTAGCTGCACTAGACAGATGATGGTTTTTGAGTTGTACACTTACAAAACCTGTATGTTTTTAAAAGAGTTTAATATATAATATTTATTTTTGTTTTATTTTAATATTTTGTATAGTTTATTAATCAATATGACCCAAATAAATTCAATGTTTCCAATAGTTAATAAATAAAAATAAAGAGATCCATCTGTTGACTCACGAATACTCACCTCCTTTAGGATTTACAGCCCCAGCCACAAAAATGTTCCTAGGTCCTCCCGGGAGCTCTGGAAAGATAGTGTCTCCTGGGAAGCTTGGTCATTCATGGGAGAAACTCTGGGGGCCTCTTTCTAATCCCTGACGCCTGATGCAGCTGCCGCTTCTACAGAGCCAAAGATTTTCCAAGTCCTCCTTCCAATGCCACGGTATCAACCATCCGGTGGGGATCTTGAGGTGAACGCTGGGTTGCCAGCTGTGCCAGGACAAGATCTGTCTGCCACACGAGCTGTGGGGACCCCTTGTTGCCCCAACATCCGAATCTGTCCCGCTGTCTTTCAGCCCTCTGTCCAGCGCCACCCGGCGGCCTCTTTTATAGTTTCTTCCTCCAGGAACAGCGAATGAGGCGTTGGGGCCGCCGGGCAAGCGGGAGATGTCTTGGGGTCCCCGCAAGCTGGCGGGTAGTGTCAGTGGTGCTGGAGCTTCCGCGCTCAGCTTGTTCCCTGGAGATTGGACCTGCAAACTGAAGAGATGGCTGGGGCAGGTTCTGGGCCTGCCTAGACTGTCGGCCAGCACTTCTTGGTGCTGCCTTCCGGCCTGCAGGGATTTATCCAATGACCAATTGTGGAGCCGCGGGAGGAGAAAACATTGGCATTTCGCGCCGGCTCTGGAGCTGCAGACCTGTATATGGGGTGCTGGATAGGGCATCAAGGACTCCGCTGTGGTCGCTCTTGGTTTCCACAAGTAGGCGTGGCCTTGGCGAAAATATTGTCCAGATCCCTGAATGTGAGAAGACAGGCCCCTCTCTGCCTGCGCGGGTGGCCGACGGCCTTTTACTGGTCCAGGACCTGAGTTCACTTGGATTTCAGTAACTGGAGGAGACTTGCAGAGTCTGGTCCTCGAGGTGGGGACCCGCACTGGCTGTACGACGAGACCTAGGGGTGGGGGGCGGAGAGTTAGGTTGGGATCGATTTTTCTCCTCCATTTTCTCCGAAGTTCTGATGAGGCTTTGGGGAGCGCAGTGAGCCGTCCTGCGGGTGAGGCAGGCTGTGCACTGTTCCTGTCTTGTTGCCGCCTTCTCTGCTTCTTCCTCTTCCCAAGTGCCTCGGAGTCCATCCGCAGTCCCCGTGGACTCTGTGGTTTCCCTGGCCTGCCACCCAGGGCTACTGGCGTCACAAGGGATGTGTGTCTCTAGCTGCCTGATGATCGTTGACAGGGCTCAGAGGTTGACCAGTAGAGCTAGTCTGCACACGGTACCCAGAACGACCAGCTGACCATTTTGCCCCATTCTTGCCAAGGTGCTCACCTAAGTATCCTGCACGTTGACGGATTATGCCTTCTCATGTGGAAGGGCAAGGAAAGGAGAAGTGTTATGCTGGATGGGGACCAAAGGCTAACATTTTATATTTTCTAAATCCAGTTGGTATGCAATAGCCTGTTACTTCCAGGTGTACAATACAGAGATTGAACATTTACCTTATTTACAATGAAATCACCCACCAAGTCTGTTTAGTGTTTGTCACCATGCAAATTTATCACCTTATAAATGTATCTCTGTATATATAAAGAAAACACGTGACTATGTATCATACCATGGTTGTAATGATTACCATTTCTGTTTCTGTCTCTCTTAAGGATATTTCTCGGAGGCAACAGCCTGTGTCTGTTCTATATTTCCAGGGCCACTTGTTGAATAGACTGTCATTACTCCAGTGCATATTTTCACATTTTTGGCCATATTAGTGAGGCTTTATGTCCGGGGTCTTCACCTATTGCCATTCACAGTTGTGTCTGTTGTTGTGCCAATACATTATTGTTTATTTATTTATTTATTTATTTACTTATTATTTTCTAGTATGGTTTCACCTTTAGCTTGTTCTTCTCTTTCGAAGACTGTTTTGGCTATTTAGGGTCCTTTGAGTTTCCATATAAATATTAGAATTGGTTTTGGTTGGTGCTGAGAAGAACAAAATGTGTATTTTGATAGAAATTTAATTGAACTGTACATTGCTTTGGGGAGTGTGGTCATTTTTGCAGTTTATTTATGTTTTCAATTTATAAGCACAAATTTTCCTTTCACACCCTTCATTATCTTTCTTTAAATTTTTGTCATTTGTTAGTACAGGCCTTTCTTATTTTAGATTAATTTAATTATTGTAGATTAAAATTTTAATGTAATTCTAACTTGAATGTTTAAATATGTCTTTAGATTTTTTGTAAGTAGTGTATAAAAATGTGACATCTTTCTGTAATTAATTTTGTATTTTGCCTCTTTACTGAATTCTCTTATCAATTCTCCTAAATTTTCTTGAAGTCTCCTTGTTTTTTTCTATGTAGCCTGAGGTCCTCTATAAAAACTGCAAATTTTACTTTTTTTCATTTGTTTGTTTATATAAAGACCATTTATTTTCTTCTGTGATTGCTGAGGTCAGAAATTTCAGTATTATGTTGAATTATATTTGTGAATATTATCATTATTATTTTTTCCTTGGTAATAAGGGAAAACTGTTCTGTTCTTCACAATTGTGCATTATGTTATCTATGGGTTTCACATAAACAGTTTTTATGAACTATAGGAAATTTTCTTCCATAAACATTTTTTAGAGAGTTTTTTTTTTTTTTTTTTTTTAATCATGACTGGGTATTGAGTCCTGTCAAATGTTATTTTCTGCAACTTTTAGACAATCATGTAGTTGTTGCTCTTTATTTTGTTCCATTGATAAATTTTATTAATGTTTAATGAATGTTGTTTTTAATAGGTGCATTTTGGGTATAACATCTACTTCACAATGGTGTATTATAAACTGTTGAATTAAATTTTCTAGTCTTTTGTGGAAGATGTTAGCATGTAAGTTTGTTTGGAGTGTTGCCCTGAAAATCTCTTGTTATTGTTTTGTTTTTTTTCTTCATATTGTTATCAGATTAATGTTTTGTAAAATGAGCTTGTAAGTGTTCTACAGTTTTTTGAATAGTTTCAAAAGACTATGTATGAATTATTTTAAAAAAATATTTATCAGAATTCATCTAAAAACCATGTCAACCTGAAACATTGTTTAATGGGATTTGTGATTACTGCTTCCACTTCATTGCTAGTAAATGCTCTATATGTATGTTGTTTCTTCCTTTTGTAGCCTTAAGAGGGTCTGTGTTTTTAGTTTTATTATTTTTTTTAATTTTATTGTTGTTGTATTACATCCATCCCTTTTTTGCTCCCCTCTGTCCTCCTCCCCACCCACCCTTTCCCCCTGACCACTGAAGGCCTATTCCTTGTATTCATACACTTGGGTCTGTTTTGCTTGTTGTTAGTTTTGCTCATTATTGTCCCGTAATGGGTGAGAACATATGATACCTGTCCTTCACTGACTGGCTTATTTCACTAAGCATAATATTCTCCAGTTCCATCCATGTTGTTGCAAAGGGTACAAGTTCCTTCTTTCTTTCTGCCATATAGAATTCCATTGTGTAAATGTACCAAAGTTTTTTGA
>PVIW01014331.1:0-23895 GCA_004026585.1 Noctilio leporinus | reverse complement strand
TGGATCAAAAAACTTTGGTACATTTACACAATGGAATTCTATATAGCAGAAAGAAAGAAGGAACTTGTACCCTTTGCAACAACATGGATGGAACTGGAGAGTATTATGCTTAGTGAAATAAGCCAGTTAGTGAAGGACAAATATCATATGATCTCACCGATTACGGGACAATAATGAGCAAAACTAACAACAAGCAAAACAGAACCAAGTATATGAATACAAGGAATAGGCCTGCAGTGGTCAGGGGGAAAGGGGTTGGGGGGAGGGGGGAGGCAGAGGCAAGAAAGGGGAGCAGCTTAGACAAGAACCTAGTATAAAGGAACCATGGACATGGACAACAGGTGGGATTGACTCTGGGGGGAATGGGTGGGTGGGGAGGGGGACAGAGGGGAGCAAAAAGGGGATGGATGTAATACAACAACAATAAAAAGAAGAAAGAAAAAAAAAGGGTGATTAAGTGCTTACAAAGGGTTCTGAGATCTTGGCTTCCTGCACTGTGCTCTAAGTCTTACTATTATGAGGACATATGTCATTGGGCTTTTCTTAAATGGCAACTGGGGAAAGATACTTACTCAAAAGGAACAAGTATGAAGAAACTGGAAAATCACCTTGAAAAATGATCAAATTCATTATTACCAACAAAGGCAGATAGATGGACTCTGTGCCTGTGTCTGTCTATAGACATGATATTCTAGGGACACAACTGTGCACGTGTACCAGAATGTAATCAGGAGGAAACTTTAGGCAAACCCAAAATGAGGAATGAGGGACATTTTGTTAAATGAAAGTTTTATAAAAGGCAGAGAGAGGCTGAAGAATTGTTCTACATCAAAGGAGGCTAAGGAGATTTGATCGAAAGGTTAAGAACATGATTCTAGGCAGGATCCTGTATACGAAAGGAAAAAGAATACAAGAACAATGTTGGATCAATGGACAAAAATGTAATGTGATTGATAAAATTATTTTTATTTTTAAAAATTTTTATTGATTTTAGAGAGGGGGTAGGGGGAAAGAAAGAGAGGAAGTGGGGGAGAGAGACAATGATTTGTCGGCCCACTTATTGATGCATTCATTGGTTGATTTTTGTATGTGCCGTGACCAGGGATTGAACCCACAACTTTGGCATACTGGGAGGATGATCTAACCAACTAAGCTACTCAGCCAGGGCCATTGCTGATAGATTGTTGAATCAAGGCTCTATTTTCTGAGGTTAATAACTAAACTATGATTGTGTAAGTGGATGTACTCATTCTTAGGGAACACATACTCATGTATTTATGGTAAAGGGCCTGGTATAAGCAACTTACTTTCAAATGGCTCAGAAAAAATAGAGTAAGCAAGCAAATAATAAAGCAAATTGGTGAAATGCTAACAGCTAATAATAAGTGATTCTCGTCAAAGGGTATAACTGTTCTTTGTACTGTTTTTGCAATGTTTCTGTAAGTTTAAAATCCCCTCTCCCCGACTAAAGAGCAAGGGTAATAAATAACATTCAGATTAGTTTATTCTAGATGCTGTACTTGATTCTATGCCAAAATTCTAACCCTTAAGCTTTCAACTGGGAAAGAAAGAAATGATTTCAATTAGTTAACATTTATTAAGGTTTTCATACAAACCAATATACCAGGACAGCTTTCAAGACACTTCTGTCAGAGAAACCTAAGGCAGCCAGGCGTTTTTCTGTTCACCAAATAAATGTATCTAGGAGCCTAAAAGATACCATCTGACTGCAGCTATGTAATTGGGACAATCACCACCAGACTTTTTCCATACAGGAGGACCAAATTAGCCAGTGGCTCTATGCAAGGATCCCATTTCTCAGGCAGCTTGGAACCAAGGGACCTGGCATTCTGACAAACCATTAAAGCTATGGCAGTTGGAATGAAGATAGCTTGAACTTTAACTGCACTCCTTGTGGCTTGGACCTAACCACAATAAAGGAAGCAAGTGTATTACCCCACATCTATACTTAAGTTCACCAGTTCTTGATATCTAGTAGCACTAACTGCACCTATACAAATTCTTACACATTCTGGAAAAAGCTTCTTTTTAAGACTGTTCCTAAGTACCTGAGGCTATTTTCAAAAACTTAAATATGTATCTGTGAGCCTCTGTGTATACACAAAAGACACCCTCTTCACCGTCAGCCTGACAGAGCCATCTAAACCAGAAACTTGCTGACTCACATGTAAGCCTAATTGCCAAGATTTTTGCTAATAAACTCTTTAAAAAATTATTTTTTGGAGAAAGGGGAAGAGGGGAGAAAGAGAAACATGAATGGGAGAAACACTGATTGCTTGCTTCTCATACACACCCCAACAGAGGGCTGGACCTACAACCCAGGCAACTGCCCTGATGGGGAACTGAACCATCAATGATGCCCAATAACTGAGCCATACCTGTGTCAGGGCTCCCTTAACAAACTCTTAAGTTTGCAGGATGTTTTAATAACAAACCTGATGGCCCTGGCTGGTGGCACAGTGGCTAAGGCACCGGCCTGCGAACCCAGGGGTCAATGGTTCGATTCCCCATCCAGGGCCCGTAACCAGGTTGCAAGCCAGGTCTCCAGCCAGATCCATAGCTGGAGGCAGGTGAAAGGCAACCATATATTGATGTCTCTCTCCCTCTCTATCTCTCTCCCTTCCCCTCTCTTTAAAAAAATAATAAAGTCTTTTTAAAAAATAAATAACAAACCTGAGCTATAAATTCAGACACATACACTATCAATTTCTGAGACTTAAGTCTTTCTAAAAGTAAAACTAACAAGTACTTCTGGCAAAAGCTCAGACTAAGAAGCAGACTCAGCTTCTATAGAGGCTGAGTTTTAAAGGTTAACTCTTAATCAAGGTCTATATTTCTAACCTCTTGTTTACCGAGATAAGGTAATTTATTTGTCTAAGTTAGCTCCTTTTCAAAATACTCACAAATTACTAGGGGGAAAAATGTGACCTACATATTGCCATTTTAGGATATGTACAGCTGAAATGAGCACAACATATTGCCATTTTAATTTCTAGCTACAAATCTACAAAGAACAGAACAAAACTCCAGAAGAAGAATGTGCCTTGCTGGTGGCACAGTGGTTAAGGCACCAGCCTGTGAACCCGAAGGTTCAATTCCCCAGCCAGGGCACATAACCAGGTTGCAAACCAGGTCTCCAGCCAGGTCTGTAGCTGGAAGCAGGTGAAAAGCAACCATACACTGATGTTTCTCTCCCTCTCTGCCTCTCTCCTTTCCCCTCTCTCTGAAAATAATAAAATCTTAAAAAAAAAAAAAGAATTAAAAGAAATGGAGATAGCCAATCCATCCGATGCAGAGTTCAAAACACTAGTGATAAGGTGTTTTACAAGCTCAGAGAACTTGTAAAATGTGGCGAAAAAATAAAGGAAGAAATGAAGGTTGCACAAAGTGTAATGAAAAAATATATACAAGGAACCAATAGTGAAAGAAAGGAAGCCAGGATTCAAATCAACAACTTGGAACAAAAGGAAGAAAGAAGCATTCACCCAGAACAAAAAGAAGAAATAAGAATGCAAGAATTGCAGCCAAGATGGAGGCGTAGGTAGACACGCTTCGTCTCCATCAACCACCATAAGAAGGATTACATCTACCTCAAAACTGAAAACAATCAGCATTACCAAACATCCAAACTGCTTGGAAGTCCAACAAACAAAGATAAAGAAGTAATACTCGGGCCCTGGCTGGTAGCACAGTGGATAAGGCGCCGGCCTGCGAGCCCAAAGGTCGCAGGTTCGATTCCCCAGCCAGGGCACATAACAAGGTTGTAAACCAGGTCTCCAGTCAGGTCTGTGGCTGGAGGCAGGTGAAAAGCAACCATACATTAAAAAAAAAAAAAAAGTAATACTCATCCAGACAGGTAGGAATGGCAGAGCCAGGGCAGACAGGATGTAGTGTGGCAGTGGTGGTGGTGGCAGAAAAGCAGTGGCTGTGGACAATGAGTGGAAAGAGCAGTCACACATTATAAAAGGAGGGACACCTGGGGAGTGATCCCAGCTCCAGACTAGAGCATGCAGCTCACAGTTTCAGTTTCACATTGGCTCAGACTGTGAAAACCAGTGGGGTTTGGGGTGGGAAGAATCTGTCAGTATTTTAGCAGAGTCCATTTGGTTGGAGGCCTCCAGGGTCATAGAACATCTGCAAACCCACCCACTCTGGGAAACACAACCAGGGCAACAGCTAGAGGGGAGCCAGCACCATACAGGAAGTGTGAGAAGTGACTGGAAAAGGGGAGAGTGCTGAGCAAGCAGCATTGTCCCCTCTCAAACCCCCTCACATACAGCACCACAACTGATAAAACGGGTCACCATATACTGATGAATACCTCTCTGCCTCTTACAACATAACAGGTGCAACAGCTCTACCTAAGACACAGAGGCAAACACAGGAGCCAGTTAAGACAGAGGTATGAACCAACACAGGGAGCAGATTAGGGTTCCAGTAAGAGAACCAAGTGACAAGGAGATAGCCAACCTAACAGATGCAGAGTTCAAAACGCTGGTGATAAAGATGCTCAGACTTAACAGATATGCTTGAGTATAGCAAATGAAGAAGGGAAGAAGCAAAGGTTATGCTAAGTGAAACAAAGGACATCCACATGAAACCAATGGTGAAGAGATAGAAAATGGGGTTCAAATCAATAATTTGGAACATAAGGAAGAAATAAAGAGTCAACCAGTACAGAATGAAGAAACAAAAATTGAAAACAATGAGGAAAGGCATAGGAATCTCTAGGACAACTGTAAACATACCAACATTCAAATCACTGAGGTCCCCGAAGAAGAGGAAAAGCAAGAAACTGAAAACTTATGTGAAAAAACAATGAAGGAAAACTTCCCTAATTTGGCTAAGGAAAATGACATACAAGTCCAGGAAGCACAGGGAGTACCAACAAGCAAGACTCAGGGAGGATCATACCAACAAACATTATAATTAAGATGACAACAGTTAAAGAAAAAGAGAGGATCTTAAAAGCAAGATAAAAGAAGAGAGTTACCTACAAAAGCATTCCCATAAGACTATTAGCTGATTTCTTTAAAGAAAATTTGTGGCCCTGGCTGGTAGCACAGTGGGTAAGGCGCTGTCCTGCAAACCCTAAGGTCGCTGGTTCTATTCCCCAGCCAGGGCACATTACCAGGTCTCCAGCCAGGTGCGTAGCTGGAGGCTGGTGAAAGGCAACCATACATTGATGTTCCTCTCCCTCTCTGCATCTCTCCCTTTCTCTCTCTCTGGAAATAATAAATGAAATTAAAAAAAAATTTTTTTTTTTGCAGGCAGGAAGAGGCTGGCAAGAAACATTCAGTGGTGAAAAGCAGGAACCTGCAATGTAGATTACTGTATCCAGCAAAGCTATTGTTTAGAATGGAAGGGCAGATAAAGTGCTTCCCAGACAACATTTTCTGAGCCCTCATCCACAGGAAAAGGACTTTCCAGGATAATAGTTGTGCCTGAATGAAGATTTTTAGGTTCTGCTCCACATGATGCAAAGCCCAATTCCAGGGGGAGGACGACGATGTCATTCTCACAGACCCTGGTCCAGTCCTCCTTTCTTTGGCAGCAGAATCAGTGCAATTTAAAGGATGATAGCCTGGTTGGTGTGGATCAGTACATTAAGCGCTGGCCTGTGAAACCAAAGAGTCACTGGTCCAATTCCCAGTCAGGGCACATGCCTGCATTGATGGCCAGGTATACAGTTGGGGGAGTGTGAGAGGCAACCACACATTTATGTTTCTCTCCCTTTCTCCTTCCCTTCCCCTTCCCCTCTAAAAATAAATAAATAAAATCTTAAAAAATATATAGGGACAATAAAACAATGAAGTCATCCTGTTCAGAACAAGACTAATACAGGGGGGAAGGAGAAACCACTTGGAAACAAAGGTTTTACTCCGTGTGTAGGCAGTGGTTACTTTCTGTACTCATTTTACTGAGTAAAGAATTTTTCCTAAGCACCTCCACAAACGCCATGGGTGCAAGGCTATGGAAATATCCACTGAACTCTTCTGGACAAAAGTATTTCACTGACAAGTATGACATCTTCCCTGTAATTACCATACTCTTCAGTGCCTTGAAACTCTATAAACTAAAACCAAACCAAGGTGAGGACAGGTCTACAAGGGACACATTGGCAATTCCTTCCCTTCTGCCAAAATGGGAAGGCAAATTTTAAATTTGTTTCTAATGTAGAAAATGAAGGGATGCTGTACTTCCTAATAATATGAGTTCATAAAAGTTAGCCTTTTCCTGAAGATCTGAGGGTTTGAGTTAAGAACTAGAGGCCCTGGCTGGTGGCACAATGGATAAGGCATCGGCCTGTGAACCCTAAGGTCACAGGTTCTATTCCCAGCCAGGGCACATAACCAGGTTGTAAGCCAGGTCTCGAGCCAAGTCTGTAGCTGGAGGCAGGTGAAAGGCAACCATACATTGATGTCTCTCTCCCTCTCAGCCTCTATCCCTTCCCCTCTCTCTAAAAATAATAAATCTTAAAAAAAACTAGAAACTACCTCAGTAGCCATCAATAAATCACTACATAAATTAGTATAGAGCCATAAAACTAAGTATTTTTTCACATATATTTTTCATTTGACTAAACATACCAAAAATGACAACAAAAATATGTAGCAACACCATAGAATATGTAGCAACAATATAACCTAATACTATTTTCACATTTTTAGGTTTTTCATTTGTATTTACATATATGTATATATACATTCATAAAATTCCCTTTATTATGAACAATGTTAAACTAAAACCTGGGATAACCATTCTCACTCTTTTCCCTTCTTTTGAAATAGTAACTTCCAAAAATAAACTTTGGTGCATGAAGGTATATGTGACTTTCTCTTGGTACAATGAAAAAAATCTCAAGGGAAAAAATCTGAAACCATTTTTTAAGTATATTTTATAGATTATGCTGTTATAGTTGTCTCAATTTTTCCTATTTTGTCCCCCTTCGCCCAGCACCCCCATTCTTTCCAGCAACACCCTCACCACTGCTAGTTCATGTCCATTGGTCATGCAAGTTCTTTGGCTTCTCCCTTTCCTATACTTTTTTTTTTTTTCTTCCTATACTACTCTTAACATCCTCCTGTTTTGTTCCTACCAATTATGCTTCTTAATCCCTGCATCCTGCCCCCCATTTCTGCCCTTTCCCCTCCTAGCTGATAAGTCTCCAAATGATCTCCATACCTATGATTGTACTGTTTAGTTTTTTAAGATTCAGTAGTTGACAAGTTATGTTTGTTATTTTATTTTTAAAGATTTTATTCAGAAAAACTAATTAGCACTTTTAAGAAGTACTCCTTTTTCTTCTGGTTACAGGAAACATCACTCCTGCATAATTGTGACAAAGGGTCAAGAAGAAATGGCGTGTCCCTGCTGGCAAATTACTAGGCAGAAGTAACACTTTTTTGGGGGGATGTGGGGAGGTGGTCCTGAGTGGAGCACAGGCAATCAAGTTTAAGTCCTCTGCAGGTGAGACATGCTGTAACTATTACAAACGGGTTTGGTCATATTTACTAAACTGGGGGCCATTACTGATGTTAACCCTCAAAATATATATATATTTTTTATTCATTATTTCCAGAGAGAGGTGTAAGAGAGAGGCAGAGAGGGAGAGAGACATCAACATATTGCAGCTTTTCAACAGCCTCCAGCTATGGATCTGGCTGAAGACCTGGCTGGCAACCTGATTATGTACCCTGGCTGAGGAATTGAACCAGTGACCTTTGGGCCTTTGGCCACCAGCCAGGGCCTGTTTGCTGTTATTTTAATGTTCATAGTATTTGCCTTCTTTTTCTTAAATTTAAGTCCCTTTAACATTTCTTCTAAGGACTTGGTGATGATGAATTACTTTAGCTTTACCTCATCTGAAAAGCACTTTATCTGCCCTTCCAATCAAAGTGATAGCTTTGCTGGATAGAGTAATCTTGGTTGTAGGTCCTTGCTTTTCATCATTTTGAATACTTCTTGCCAGTCCCTTCTTACTACAAAGTTTCTTTTGAGAAATCTGCTAAATAGTCTTATGGAACTCTTTTGTAAGTTACTCTATTCTTTTCTCTTGTTGCTTTTAAGATTCTCTATCTTTAACCATTGGCATTTTAGTTATGATGTGTCTTGATGTCATCCTGTTTGAGTCCAACTTATTTAGGACTCTCTGCTTCCTGGGCTTGTATGTCTAGTTCCTTTGCCAAATTATGCAAGTTTTCTTTATTCTTTATTCTTTTTCTTTTTTTTAAGGACTTTCATAATTATTTCAAAGAAGTTTTCGATTTCTTGCTCCTCCTCTTCTCCTTCTGGCATCCTTGTGATTCAGATGTTGGTATGTTTAAAGTTGTCCTAGCAATTCGTGGGCCTCTCTGTTTGTTTGTTTTTGCATTCTTCTTTTTGTTCTGAGCGAATGTTTATTTCTTTTTGTGCCAAATCATTGATTTGAATCCTGGCTTCTTTCCTTTCACTGTTGGTTCCTCTTGTGTATATTTTTGTTACACTTCATGCAACCTTCGTTTCTTTATTTTTTGTTGTACTCCAAGTTCTTAGAGAATCCTTATCACCAGGATAAGGATTTTGACTCTGCATCTGATGGACTGGCTATTTCCATTTCATTTAATTTTTCTGGGGTTTTGTTCTGTTTATTCCTGTGTACTGGGTAGAGCTCCTTTTATTCCATTAGTAGCATGGCCTGTGCATCAAAGGGATCTGTAAACTGTGTGGGGCAGCATTAGGTAATTGCAAGCACAGGATTACCTGCTTCACCATTTTGTGGGAACTCACAGAGAGAACAATGCCACTGCCAGGCTTCTGACGATTTTCCCAGCTCTTGCCCCATTTCCAGTCACTTCACCCACTTTCCATATGTGATTAGCACCCTTCTGTTGCTGTCCTGCGGTTTGCATACATTCTAAGACCATGGAGGCCTTTTCCCTTTAAATGGCAAAAATCTGGCAGTTTCTTCTGCTGCCCCAATCCCCACTGCTTTTTACAGAGCTAATGGGGGTTTACCTTCCTGGTGCTGGAACCCTAGGGGTTCTGGAACCTTGGGGTATGCTGTCTGGTCTGGGGCTGGGATGGTTTGCTATCAAGTTATCCCTCCCATTTTTATCCACCATAGTACATGAATGTGGGATTGTCTGTTCCATCCCTGTCTCTCTGCCCTATCTCTGCAACTCCACCTCTCCTGTCTGGACGAATGTGGCTTCTTTAAATCCTTGGTTGTTGGACTTCCATAAAGTTCAATCTCCGGATGGTCCTGGTTATTTGTTTTTGAGATCTGGTTGTAATTCTATGACTGTGCGAGGAGGCAAAGTCAGTCTATGCCTCCACCTTGACTGGAAGTCCTGGAACCTTTATTTTGAATAAGATCTCCTATGATTGCAATCTTCAGCCAGAATGCAAACTGCTGGTTTACGAAACTGTCTGCCATAACATCACTATAACAATAATCTCAGATGATAAAAGTGGTTTGGTTTGAGTTTTAAAATAGATGAAATGATTCAAGGTCCAAAAGATACAAGGCAACCAGCTTTTCTCCTTTATCCCTGCCCCCCAGCCACCCATTTACTCTTAATGGACAAATATTACCAGTTGCTTATCTATCCTACCACAGATCCTTTATGCATAGTCACAGATAAATACTTCCTTTAAAAAAGGATAGCAGCAAACAATACCTTGTTATGTGAACAAACCAAAGTGCAAAACACTATGTTATCTTGGAAATCTTTCCCCAGCAACATAGAGCCTTCTTATAATATTTTAACCAGCACGGTATGTGCCACTTTGTTGCTGTATCATACTTGATAAATCAGTCCTCATTCATTGGATAACTACCTCACTTCCAATTTGTTGCTGCAACGCATAATCATGTTCACATGTCATCCTATACATGTGCAAGTGTATCTGTAGGATAAATTTCTACACATGGAAATGCTAAGTCGAAGGGCATAGGTAATTCCAATATTGCCAAATTGCCCTCCGGAAAGGTTGTAACAATTTTCACTACTTTGTAATGCGAGATAGGAGTTTAGGTTTTACAATGAGTTAAATATAAACAGTGCCAATGGCTAACTTTCTAGATGCTTCCCTGAAAATATCATACCTTCATAGCCAAGCTATTTAACAATGACATTCTGAAGAAAACTTTCGTACCAGGGAAATGTGAATAATTTTACCATTACTAAAAGAAAAGTTTGTTACTGGAGACCCAAGAAAAAGAGAGCTGGGAAAAAGAGGAATTAAGGCAATCCTTGCTATTTTTAGCTGACATGCACACATTGTGAAGTCGTCTTCTCTATGTCAGCATAACAGGCTTAAAATTTTCCATGTACTACACAAAGTATTATTCATGTGAAAAATTAACTGTGCTGTTTATTATTTTAATTAACAAAAACTCTGTAAGTTGTTATATTTACCAAAGTCTTGCACAGAAAATTTACTAAATAAAGGCACAGTGCCCAAAGGGACCCACTCTATAGGTAAGGAAAAAGAATGTCACGCAGAGGGCATGCTGAAGAGATAATAAACTGGAGAAACACAACTGAAATAGTTCATCTCCTTTATAACACTCAAATACAGAAGGGAGAAAAAAGGTAACACGTTTTTAACTAACAGAATTTACAATTTTATTTTCACATTTCACAATACAAATGAAAAAAATTTTTTGTCCCACTACTCCCTTCCAAAACTATTCTCTTTGATAGGAAGGGGGAGTAAGTCTTCCTTGTCATGCTATTAGAAAACATCCAGAGTCACAGCACCACAATCTCCTGGTGAAGTAGAACAAGTAATATAAAAGTGATAGAAAGAGGCTTCCCTCTCTCCTTATCTGTCTGGTCGAGTCATTCCTGGCCGAGTGGGCACCATCATGGGACGGGCAGGAGGTCTCATCATTGGGGGCCCAGGCATCATTGGCATGTGCCCTCCCATAGGTGGCCTCATTCCAGGAGCTGCAGAACAAAACAAAGAAAAGGAAAAAAGAAAGTCAGAAAATACTACTCATGTGAGAGCTTGATGGGATTTCAATTAAATCTTTCAAAAAACTTTTCAAAAAAAGTTCAATTAAAGACAAAAAAGTAGCCCCCTCCCCCTGTAAAATGCTGGAAAAAAGACATACTTGACAGAAGAATACAACATATTCACCACATCTTTAATATTTAGACATTCTCAAACAAAAAACAAAAAGGTAAACACAAGAACTATATGGAAATTATAATCTAATGATAGTAAGGGGAAACTATTAACAGATAGCTTTCCAGAAACCAACAGGGACACCAGTTCCCTAAACTGACCTTTTTTCTTACTCAGGGATATTCACAACTAAGTCACATGATATTCAGTCAGCTCTTTTAATCAGTTTTATCCACCATTATCACCAGGAGCTATTTCATGGATGTACACAGGCACAGAGGACAATCTTACCACTAAGCGTTTGTTCGGAGTTGTAGGAAAGGTGAGCAGGAGGCCCATGCTGAGAACCTGTTAGTAACCATACTTAGCTCAAGTCAAGAAAAATAATAGGCAATAATGTGATTTATAACAATTAGCACACACACAAAAAGCTGATTTTTCTAATGCATCTTACAAACTATTAATGACGTTTTTAATGTGTCAAATCAATATAGAAGCCAAATAAATGAGCCAGGAAAGGGATAGCAAGCAGAAAGGTGAAGGTTGGGGAGAAACACAGGCATCTTCATGGAACTGATAATGTTCTATGTCCTCAGCTGGGTGGTGGGTTCACAGGTATTCATTTTACTATTATGCCTCATAATTTTCATGCTATATATATATATATCCTTTCAAGTATCAAATTTTACCTTAATTACTTATTTTTAACAGTCATTTTGATTAAAGGCTTGCTATAAATGGTTCAAGAGAAAACTATATTCAAAGCTGAATATAGCATCATCACAAAAAGTAAAACACAAGTATATGCAAAGACACAAAATCCAACAGGTACAGAACTTTTTTCAAGATTAATTTCAACAGGAACAGAGAATACTACTAACCTACTAAATACCCTATTAAAAAACCACGTAACGTAACCAGTATTTAGCATTTCTTACAAGGAAGCTGATCTAGACCAAAGATTGAAAACGAGGCACCTGAAAACTTATTTTCTTTAGTCTCCATAGTGCACTTAATTTTAATTAGTTGCCAATTGGCAATTAAGAAGTCTAATTACTAATAATCACATCTAAAATCCTTTTTCAACTTACTATAGAAATGTCCAAACATACACAAGAATAGAAGAAAGAAACGTATAATGAACATCCATGTACCCATCATCCAGCATCAATAATTATCCACCCATGGCCAATCTTATCCCCACCCACTCTTATCCAGGCCCACCCCAACTACTCAGTTGTTTTAATGGAAATCTCATAACATACTATTTTATCCTGGCTAAAAATAACAACAACAACAAAATACTCAGGAGAACTGGCAACACCAACCTGCATTCTTAAATGTCAACCATAGGCTGAAGCTGAATACTAGAAGCCTTCTTTAGATGAGTCATGCATTCCTAGTTGATCACAACTAACCTACCTATAAATTTGAATTTGCTACTGATTTAAGAATGCAAAAGGAGCCATCTAAGTCACTTTGACTGTGTTTTGGGTTCAAAGCTAGTAAGGCAGGGACTCTTTTTGTCTATAGCATCCCATCCCTCTAAATGATACCTGCAGTAAGCACAATGAATACTGCCAGCTGTGAAGCTACCTTAATATCTCTACCTTGCCTTCCCAGTTGAATTGTAGGCTTCTTTTGTCAGCTGTTATTTACTCTAATTACATAATTTAACACTAACCCATTAAAGTCTGAGCGTAAAAAAAGAACTATTTCTATGAAAACTAAGTTGATATGTACCAAGACTCAAGTAAATCATCCCTAAAAAGTGCTTGTGTATTTGGTAGGTGAGACAATCATAAAAGATTGGAACTAGGTTGCCTTGCAAGATCTAACTACTTCACAGAAAATGAAACTAAAGTTGGTAAAGGATGCATCACAGGTGTATGGCTTATTGAATTATTCAAGAAAATATACAGCATTCAAATCAATAGACTTGTTCTCAAAGCAAAAGCCCTAATCATGTATCAGAAAAATTTCCCAATTAATGTACACTTACATTTATGTTAAAATAAAATGTTTGAGGTATAAGCTTTCTCCCCTTCCTAAACAAAAGACAACCACGAAGCCTAAGACTTTTTCATATACTAATTTGGCCTAGTTAACCTCTAAGATTAAAAATCAGCAACAGCAGGTAACTCTGGTCCAAATCAAAACCAAGAAATGCAGCAAAACAAGTATGTATTTACCCATCCCGTTATGCCCCAGGGGAACAAGCTCATCTAACTTTCTCTTCATTATAAATGGCCAAAAGTCAGGAACAAGGAAACAAGAGGGAGGGAGAAGAGAAAAAGAGGCAGCCTTATCCTGCTTTTAGTACCACAATGTCTTTGGATGGCATCCAATTATACTGATAAACCAAATTTTTATTTTTCTTTATCATTACAGATTCACCAAATTTAATTTGTTGCAATCATACACTTAGAAGGCTAATTAAGAATTCCTTGTAAATGGAGAGCTAACACAATGGAGCATTCTAGGAGATTAAAACTTACCAGGTCCCACTGGCATCATCCCAGGAGGAGGAGGACCCATCATTGGCATCATGGGAGGGCCCCCCATGTGGGGTGCTGGCATCATACCAGGGCGAGGAGGACCCGCTGAAATAAAGAATGGGGCCTCAGGTTAATGTATGCTTATATATTAGTATTCCATTTCCTTATTGAAACTAATAGGGCCTCATGAACTGATCCAAGTCCTAGTGCAATAAACTTTTTAAAGGTTTTATTCATTATTTTCTCAGAGAAGTGCAGAGAGGGAAGAAGAAAGGGAGAGAAGCACCAATGTATGGTTGCCATTCACCTGCCTCCAGCCAAGGACCTGGCTGGAGCCCTAGCTTGCAACCTGGTTATGTGCCCTGACGGGGGAATTGAACCAGAAAATAAACAACTTACGGTCTTTTTTTGTTAACAGATCCACAAAAATCAGCATGTCACAAAACTTTAGTTACTTTATGACTGAAAAGCAAGAATAAGCCTATCTAGACAGATGTATAAAATGCAGATTCCCCACGTTAAAAAAACACCAAAATTTTAAGTTTTTTTAAAAGGGGGTATTATACTGCTCTGGCCAGTGTGGCTCAGTTAGTTGGTCACTGTCCTGTAATCAAAAGGTTACAGGTTCAATTCCCCATCTTTGGTTCCAGTCCAGGCACTATGATTCCCAGTCCACATGTGTGGGAGGTAACCAACTGATGCTCATCTCAAGCATTAATGTCTCTCCATCCCTTCCCCTCTTCCTTCCTCTCTCTCTAAAAGCAAAGAACAAAAAAATGTCCCCAAGTGAAGATAAAAAGAGGTATTATACCTTCTATAGAATTTCTGATAAAAAGCTGATGAACTTACGCCACAACTACCTAATTTCAATTTTTCAAAAATCAAAGCCTGAATTTAAAGGATTCTTTGAAAATATCAAGATATATAATGCAGATACTCCTGATGTATCATTTACCAATAGCAACAACTTGAAATAACATACATGTCCATCAATCAATAGTGAAGTTAATTATGGTACATTCATATCATAAATTATTCTACTATTAAAACAATGGAGTTGAGTGCCAGCCTGTCAAGATAGAGGAGAGAGGTGACCTAAGAGCTGCTGTGAGCTGAGGCCTGCCCAGGTCCCTGGATGGTGGGAGCCCAAAGTGGTCCACTTGCTTGCAACGCTTATGAATGGCCTACTAAGTTCCATGTGTTTCTATCTGTGATCACTTATAGGAGTTTAGGTCTCTCATTCAATTTTAATAGAAATATTCCATAAGAACCAAAGAACATATAGTTAACCTCCTCCTGTCTGCCATGCAGAAAGAGCACACCTTCCCAGAGAGGAGAGGCCTTTGATCCACTACACTTTCAACAATATAATTCTTGTCTTTCACAAGGTATATACGAGGTCTGTCTGGAAAAAGACAAGCCATTGTCTTTTAGAAGGATGAAAGTGGTTTGCACAACACTGATGTAACCCAGCAGCCAAGGAGAATGGACTGGAATGTGCATCTGTGAACAACAATGACTTCACTATACTAGTCAGGAGGAGCAGCAGTCACCATTGAGTGTACTATGTAGCTGGCCATCAAGTTCAAAATGACTTAGAAAGCAGAGCAATGTGTCTGCATCAAATTTTGTGTTAAGCATGAACATTCCTCCACAGAAACTATTTAGGTGATTTGAAGGCTGCAGTGATTGGGCAAATGGTGATCGGCAGCATGACAATGCGCCTGCTCGTGCATCATGTCTTGTGCAAAGGCTTTTTTGTGTGTGTGAAACATCACAGCACCCAGGTGACCCAGCCCTCCTACAGCCAAGATTTGGTTCCTTACAACTTCTAGCTTTTCCCAAAACTAAAATCACCTTTGAAAGGGAAGAGATTTCCAACCATCAGCGAGGTTCAAAAAATACAACAGGGCAGCTGATGGCAACTGGGAGAATTGTGTGAGGTTCCAAGGTGCCTATTTTAAAGGAGACTGAGGTGTCATCGTCCTATGTACAATGTTTGTTGTATCTTCTTCAATAAATGCCTCTATTTTTCATAGCACATGGCTGGATACTTTCTGGACAGACCTCATATATTGGTGTTCTGTTAGGTGGGTTAGAAAATAGCCTGGCTGGTGGCACAATAATAAGGCAGTGGCCTGTGAACCCAAAGGTCGCTGGTTCGATCCCCCCGTTAGGGCATATAACCAGGTTGCAAGCCAGGTCTCCAGCCAGGTGAAAGGCAACCACACATGGATGCTTCTCTCCCTTTCTTCTTCCCTCCCTGCCCTTCTCTCTGAAAATAATAAATAAGATCTTAAAAAAAAAAAGAAAATAGAAAGACTGAGAAGTTTATCAGATACTTCGATCCTCCAGTGTTGTGTTCATAGTGGTAAATAATTTAATGTACTCAGCAATACCTCTTCATATATTAGCTCATCTAATCACATGAGCTT
Organism: Noctilio leporinus; assembly: GCA_004026585.1. Taxonomy (NCBI): domain Eukaryota; kingdom Metazoa; phylum Chordata; class Mammalia; order Chiroptera; family Noctilionidae; genus Noctilio; species Noctilio leporinus. The sequence goes on along the minus strand of PVIW01014331.1, from coordinate 7,823 downwards.
TCCACTGAATCTGCCTTGGACCCACATGAGATGCCACAAACATAATATCCTAGTAATAACGTAATCAGAAGGTAACTAAGGATATTTCAGAAATTATACCACTGAAGTTGTTTTTCTCAAGCAAGATCCAAGTACAATCTGCACAGTTACATCTCTTAAGATAAAAACTTTATAAACTTACGAAGACTTGGGGGAGGTGGGATCATTGCCCCTGCAGGAGGAGGAGCAGAGAATGGAGTAGGAGGTATCTTTCCCTGCTGAAATGCTGCAGCTTTAAAGAAAGTGAGAAAAAATAACACACAGTAAGAATTCAACAGCCCATTTACTAAAATAACTACTTTCTTTTAATCTTTAATGGTCCCAAATTATTTCATTCTAAAAGGCAATCATTTAAGATTACTACATCATGGCCACTATAGCTTTAAGCCAACTTTAGGTATTCACCAGCTAAAATTACAATTAACTGGTTTACTGATTTGGGTTTTTTAAACTGCTTTTATCAGTATTTCTATAGCTGAATTATCTATGGGAGACTGGACTGAAAACATCCTACCTATCAATATCTTACTAAAGAGAAGCGGCCATTCACAGTTTTGTTTGAAAATGCGTAATACTTGTCCAAAAATCAGGCATTATAAGCATCAATCTTTCCAATACATAGGTTATCTTGAGTCAAAACAATATACCATTTCGTTTACCAGTTTTGAAATGAATGCACTGAGCTAAGGATGTAAAAGAGATTTCAAGGCAAGAGCCAAAATAGATCATGAACTTAAAAAGGTCCAACTTTTAGTTTTTTTAAATCCATCTCCGAAGATGTGTTTTTATCAATTTTAGAGAGAGAGGACAGGGGAAAGAAAGAGGAACACTGATCAGTTACCTCCTGTGTGCACCCCAACTGGGATTTCCCTACTCACCCCAACCAGGAATCAAATCTGCAATCATTCGGTGTGAGGGACAATGCTTCAATCAACTGAGCCACCCAGACAGGGCTCAACTTTTAATTTTTCTTTCAGACAGTATGAGGCACAAATGAAAACATGAGACTGAAGATTATTTATATTCAGCTTTAAAAAGGAGTCACAAATATTAGAATGCACACTCATAAAATCTATTCCTGAATGTAGGTCCTTCCCAATTCAATGCAGGCACCCCCTTCCCCTAGCCTACTGCACACCCATCAGTACAAAGGAGGTCAAATAATTCAAGTAATCAATGACAATTCATGAGGACCAGATCAAACAAACTGGCCTAGAATAGCTATGAACATCTATTCATATGCATCTAAAATGGAGCCTGTGCTCTATAAGGGATCATGTTCCAATAAGACTCCTCCCACACCCTAAGTAAAAGGACAGTATAGACTGAAGGGCAGTAACTAAGGCATTGGTTTAGTAGCAGACTCAATGCCAACATAATCATGAACACTGAGAGGTGTGTCCCTGCTCTGGCTAGTGTGGCTCAGTTGGAGCATCGTCCCTCAAAACCGAAAGGTCATGAGTTTGATTCCTGGTTGGGGCACATGGTAGGGTGCGGGGTTTGGTCCCCAGTTGGCGCACACGTAAGAGGCATCCATTGATGTTTCTCACATCAATGTTTCTCTCCCTCTCTCTCCCTGTCCCTCCCTCCCCTTGCCTCTAAAATCAACAGGCATGTCCTCAGGTAATAATTTTAAAAAAGAAAGAAAAAGAAAAGGTGTGCCCCTGAGGTCTTGCCTCCTCTCCTCCAAGTCTTCTATCAAAAACATTTACTCGCGCCCTGGCTGGTAGCACAATGGATAAGGCACCAGCCTATGAATCCAAAGGTTGCTGGTTCGATTCCCCAGCCTGGGCACATAACCAGGTTGCAAGCCAGGTCCCTAGCTGGAGACAAGTGAAAGGCAACCATACATTGATGTTTCTCTCCCTCCCTCTCTCTCTGGAAATAATAAATAAGATATTAAAAAAAAAAAAAAAAATTTACTCATCCTTAATCTTGCTGCTGTTTACAAAAAATAACTAATCTTTAGTGCCAAGAAATGTCTATTATCTTTTCAAATAGAGAGAAAATGATCACATTTTAATTTATTTTTTCAAATAAATGGGACAATGTCTGAGATTTGCTCCCTAATAATCTAAAAGGAATAAAGAGAGTAGATGAAGCTATTTGGTGACTCCAACCAAAGCAATTTTACCCCTTGGGACACTGACAATGCTTGGAGACATTTTTGGTTGTCACAATTGGGAACTATTACTAGGAGTAAGCACCAGGGTTGCTGCTGAACATCCTACAATGCATAGTACAGCCCCCACAACAAAGAATTATGCAATGCCAATAGTGCTAAGTTTGAGAACTTCTGTGTAAATGAAACAAAACTGTTATAACTGGATGCTAGGGGAATAGAAACTGGAAATGGGAGGACAATAGAACAGCAGTGGCCCTGGTAGTCTTATTCATTAAACTTGTCTTTCTACTATGTTTGAAATATTCCATTAAGTTTTTGCTTTTGAAAATAAAAGGGAACATCTACAATCAAAGTCCACATTTCCCTGCCAGTTCTGAGTACAATGAATAATTAAGAAAGGCCATGTTTCAAATAGACCAGGATAATCTAAAGTGAAAATGCAACATCATCTTCTGTCAGTGTCTTGGCCCCAACTATCCTAAACAACAAAAATGTCCCTAATTAAACAAAAGATTATGGTATGTATGACAGGATTCCAAAACATACCCAGATTTTTGTCTTCCTATCAGTTACTTCCTTTCTGACTAGTTAACCTTTGTCAGGAACACAAAAATAAGAAACTTGAAGTCTTTCAAACTCTTTCAAGAAAACTACAAATTCACCCTTTACCTTTTCCTATTAAATAGTTCTAAAAACTAGATAGCTATAAACAAATTTTTATATAAATCTGCCATAAAATCCAGTCCATATCAATAAACATTAAGCAACTCATTCTTCTCTGCCCCACTTTCCAGTCTATTACCTGATTGCTCTAACATCAATAGTTAATATTAACACATTCCTATATCCCTGGGAAACCAATGACCTTCCACTTCTTTCATTTAACACATCAGAATGCTCCTATTTATCATTCAGAATGCATTGCTTCTGTGAAAAACAACAGAAACAGGGACAAGAATGGGACCGTTCTACCACATCAGAACAAGAGACTGAAACATACTTGTTTTGTCAATCAGGCTCTGAGCCTGCTCTTCCATCCATTTCTGATAGTAGTCTTTCACATTCTCTTTGTGTTTCCTACCACTGCAGTGTGTCTTTCTCACAGATGGCTGTAAAACAAAAAGGTCGTATCAAGTCATAGAAACAAATTTCCAAAACTAAGAATTTTATGAAGCTTAACATTTATATAGAGGCAGCTTGGTTATCTTTAGCAGCTTTACCTAATCCATCACTTATAAACATTATGTATGTCATGTACTATGTTTATTATCTAAATCAGGTGTCAGCAAACTGGGCCTGCCAACTGACTTTGTTAAAAAAAAAAAAAAAAAAAATAATCAGAATATAGCCACATGTATTTGCTTATATATTATCTTATTCCTTCACTCTACAAGAGTCTAGTAATAGCTATGAAGACCATGTGGTCCACAAATATAAAATAATTATAATCTTGCACTTTTAAATGCAAGAAAAAGCCTGCAAACCACTATTCCATTTTAATTCCCTTTCCTAGATTATCCTATGGCAAAAACAAACAAACAAACAAAAAATCCCACCTTATATAAATTTAAATAATACTGTTTATGACTATGTATTCTTTTATATGACTTTTGGTCTAGAATAAAGACAGCCCTGGCTGGTGGCACAGTGGATAAGGTGCTGGCCTGCGAACCCAAAGGTCGCTGGTTCAATTCCCAGCCTGGGCATATAACCAGGTTGCAAGCCAGGTCTCCACCCAGGTTCGTAGCTGGAGGCAGGTGAAAGGCAGCCATACACTGAATCACATGTGCATGTCAGACCACTAATCAGAAAGAACAAATCAATGATATACGCAATGTGGATGAATCTCAAAAACATGCTGAGAAAAATAAATCACACACAAGCACTTATATACTATAAGATTCCATTCACACAAAGTTTTAAAACTAGTAACACTAATCTTTAGTAAAAACCGTATCAGTCAGGGCCAGAGGTATTGGGGACTAACTACAAAGAAACACAAAGAAACTTTCTGAGGTGGCGGAAATGTTCTGTACCTTAATATACACATCAAGTTGTAATATCTGACATGTCATCACACTATATACTTAAAAGTCTGCATTTAACTGAATGTAAACTATAATTCAATAAAACTGATTTTTAAAATATCACAAGGTTAGAACCAAGATGGTGGAGGAGTAGATGGAGCTATACCAATCTCCTGCCAACACCAAACTGGAATTACAATTTAATTTCAGAGAAATCATCCAGAATAATCAACAGAACACCAAATTGGAGAGAAGTCTTATTACCATAGACAGAACAGAAGAGCAGATTCATCACAATGTAACCAGTAGGAACTTTGGGGACACAAGAAGCTGGTGGGGCTCCCATGGTAGGCAGCTGAAAGGACAGAAAAACATCTCAGCAGCAGGGGGTTCCACCTGAGAAGGGTGGAATCTAAACTCCCAACTGGGCTTCCCAACTTACAGAAACAAAGCTGAGAGTAAAACAGCACCCAGCTGTGAAAAGCAAAGAGCTGCTAGGTTTAGCTGGCTTGACAGAGATGGAGTTCTTAAAGGGACCACACACAAAAAATACAGAGGCACCCACCTACCCTGGGCTCCAGTAGAGAAAGAGCAGAGTGGATTAGAGAAGCTTGGGGTAAGTTTGGGTCAGTGGCTTTAAGGGGAGAGTTGAGGGAGCAACCTGTGAGTCCAGTGCTGACCCATCCCCCATACAGCCAGCAGACCACTCTTCTCCAAAGGGTGGGGAGCCTGAGGGGAAGCCTCAGCTCCCACATAGGAATTAATCCACCCCACCCGGCAGTGCCTAAAACTGACCACTGATCACATACTGATTGGATTAACAACTAATGGAGACAGACAAAGACAGTGGATCTCTGGTTGTCTCCAATAGGCTGACTAGGCCCAGAATGGGACACAGCTGATGTCATCAAACAGATCCAGAAGTAAAAAAAGTGCACCTCTACACCACAGAAGGTCTCATCACTAAGACAGTAAGTCAAAGTAGACCAATCTATGAAGCAGAAACAAGAGTCACCAAAAATGGGGAGACAAAGAAATAAACCCTCACCAAATGGAAAGGAGGAATCCCCAGGAAGAGTGCAAAATGAGATAGAGGCAAGCACCCTATCAGACTTGGAATTCCAAATAATGATGATAGAGAAGTTCAATTAGCTCAGCGAGTTCAAAGAAAACTACAAACAACTCCAGGGGAACTATGAAGAACTCCAGGGGAACTACAAATAACTTCAGGAAAGCTGCAAGGAACTTACTGAGAACTACATCAGCATTAAAAAGGACATAGAAACCATCAATAAGAGCCAGGAGGAAATGAAGAATACCATTTCTGAATTGAAGAACACACTAGAAGGAATCAAAAGCAGGCTAGAGAACGAAGAGGATCAGATCAGTGAGCTAGAGGTCAATGTAGAAAAAAATTGCCAGGCAGTGAAATAAAGTGAAAAAAGACTGAAAAAGAATGAAGAGAATTAAAAGAGCTGCAAGATAACATGAAATGTAATAACATCTGTATCATAGGGATACCAGAAGGAGACAAGGAGGAGCAAGGGATAGAAAACCTCTTTGAAAAAGTAATGACAGATAACTTCCCTAATTTGAGGAGAGAAAATGTCATGCAAACTCAGGAAGCACAGAGGGTCCCAAGGAAGATGAACCCAAACAGGCCCACTCCAAGACACATCATCATGAAAATGGCAAATTTCAAAGACAAGGAGAAAATCCTAAATGGAGGAAGAGAGAAACAGCTAATAACATATAAGGGGGCTCCCATAAGGTTATCAGCTGATTTCTCAACAGAAACAACAAGCCAGAAGGGAATGGAAGGGAATGGCAAAAAATATTTCAAGCAATGAAAAACAAAGGCCTGCAACCAAGAATACTCTACCCAGCAAGGCTGTCATTCAAAATGGAAGGTGAAATAAGGAGTTTCCCATACAAAAGTCTAAAAGAATACATCTCCACCAAATCAGCTTTACAAGAGATGCTAAAGGGTCTGCTTTAAGATGAAGAAACAGGGAAACAGATGGGAACACAGGTACAAAGGTAAATGGATTAAATGCACCAATCAAAAGACATAGGGCAGGTGAATGGATAAAGAACCAACTTTAACTTGAGTGCTTTAAAGTGATGTTATAAATAGATTTTATAAATAGAAGTTATAAATAAGGTACAATTTTGTATATTACTTCTATCTGCATTACTGCAGGTTAAGTTTTCTTAGATTGGAATCATTTCACAATATGGGAAAATCAGAAAAACTCAGAATAACTCAGAAAAATAAAATGCAGTTAAGGAAGAAGAAAAACCTAAGAAAATGTGGATGTATATTACACAGAAGATACGCTATCTTTCTTATTCACTGGTACAAAATATGTGCTTATTTGTGGGTTTGTACTATATAGATTTTGTTAGCAATTTACATTTTAAATATCAACCAACTGGATATGGGTATGTTGTGAAATCAGTCAATCTTTAGATTAGAAAAGATGCTGAGAATGAAGGCCAATTTGAATGGAATTTGCAAACTATTAAACTATATGATTCATGTACATAGACAATATATATTCTCATATTAGCATGTAAATTAGATGAGATTCCTTTCAGCTAAATCATAGAAATATATATTTCCAGTTATGAAGGCCCCCAAACTGGGACACTTGGGAAAAGGAATTTAATGCTATAGTAAAGTTTATTATTGAAATGTGAACATACCTAATCTCTACCTCAACAGACTCTTAAATAGTTCCAGGGTTAGTTTAGGACCACTTAGGAAGTCAACCACAAGTTCAAAAAATAGCTAGAATACTATTCTACAAAATTATTTAAATCCTAGGGATTTTCATTTTTTACCTCAACTTAGTAGACATAATAATTTCTACTCTGGGGACCAGCTGAGCACTCCAGGTGCTGTTATTTCTGAAGGCTTCAACTTGTAAAACAATTGTAGAGGAAAAGCAGAGGGTATGGAAAGAAGTAAGACCTGTGCACAGACTAAATAAATAAATAAATAAATAAATCTATTTAAGATGGAAAACTCCAAAAGAATAAATTGTAGTTCCAGTAGCTTAAAATAAAGTTGAGTTGTATTATTGGAGGGGGGAGGATCTGACTTAAAAACCAAATTCCTTTTTTACTATGGGTTTGGCACTGTCTCTAGGACAACTTTCACAAAAGTGAGTTCTGCAATACACCATTTCTGTGATATATTTCACAAAAGTAGCATTCCAGAGTAAAGTATTAAAGAAGAAAAAAATCTGCTTAATTTTGCTAAATATATCTAAAACACTATAATTTAATATGTAACAATTATGTAAGTTATTGGCATATTTTAAATTTTTTGTATTAACTCTTCAAAATCCAGTATGTACTTTAAATATGTGTAAAAATATGTAAGGGTATAAATGTGTTTTTGCATGGGTTTGGTAATATTGCAATTCATATTAATTAAAAGAGTAATTCTTTAAACAAATGAATTAATATAAGCATTTTGGAATAATGAAAAGAAAACTTTGTATTAATATGATTTGAGAAGGTGACAGAAGGCAGTAATTAAATGGTGAATTTTCTGGATGTGAAAGGGAAAAAGGAAGAGTGCATACTGGTGGTTACAGGATAGACAGGGGGATGTTAAGAAG
>PVIW01014330.1:0-23897 GCA_004026585.1 Noctilio leporinus | reverse complement strand
AGGGATGTGAGAGATGGCTTTAGAAGAAAAAGTATCTATACTTCCCATTATGCCAGAGACCGGTCTCCTCATAAAAGAGAAACTCCTTTTTTCAGAGAATCACCTGTAGGCAGAAAGGATTCTCCACACAGCAGATCTGGCTCCAGTGTCAGTAGTAGAAGCTACTCTCCAGAAAGAAGCAAAACTTACTCTTTCCATCAGTCTCAGCATAGAAGTATGTATTTTAAAGACCTTTTCTTTTTTTTTCCTTTTCTCCACTGATGAGAATGAACTGAGTCAGATGGCCTTATGTATGTATATTGTAAGAGATAAATATTTTAAACTTTTTCTTTAAAAAGATTCTATATTTATAGAAAAGTTGATAGTATAATGATCATCTGTCTCTCTCTCTCACACACACATTCATTTTTTAAAATAATTTCACATTGTAGTCCACATGACATTTCACTTCTAATTCTTCAGCATTGAAGGGATGTGTTTTTAAGCGTGATGGAAAGTCACACACTCCTGTATTTTCTACTAGTTCCTGTGGCAGTCTGACTTCTTTAATGTTTTGTTACGAGATAATATCTCTATATGTCTGATAGTATATTTTTTGTGAAAAATATCAGTGGTTTTACCTAAATATAATGTTATAGCCTTATAGAATTTAGAGTTAAATCTACCTTAGGTTTATTCTTCTGCAACCTTCTATTTGTTTTCTTTAAAATCAGAGTGCTTGGATAAGCCTGCATTAGGTGCAATTATGTCATCCTGATTGAGTTGCTCAGTGTACCTTGGAATAAATAAATGAAATCTTCCTTTATTGCCTTTCTAGACTCTACTACTATATGCAGTTGAGCTCGTTCACAAAACATTTCCTCATGCCTTCCACAGGACGCACGTGATAAAGTGGCAAAATTTTAGTAAAATAAATAACATACCACAAAATTACTGTATATTGAAATAAATGTATCTTATATATAAATACATAGACATAGTCATTTTTTAAATTGTTCAAAAAAGTTTCCATTTGCTGCAATAATAGACTTGATTTGACTTCAGAATCTTGAGCATGCTTTAATTAACTTTTTATTTTATAGTTTTTTTCTTTTCTTTTTTAAAGATTTTATTTCATTATTCTTGGGAAGGGAGAGAGGCAGAGAGGGACATCAATGTATGGTTGCTTTTCACCTGCCTCCAGCCACAGACTTGACTGGAGACTTGGTTTGCAACCTTGTTATGTGTCCTGGTTGGGGAATCAAACCTGTAACCTTTGGGTTTGCAGGCCGGTGCCCTATCCACTGTGCTACCAGCCAGGAGCTAACTTTTCTTTATCCGTGTACATCACAGTGTTTTCAGCCTTAGCTTTAATAGCCTCTTTATTGGATGAGGTTGTTCATTAACTGCTCTTTCACAAACACTGAATACATTAGTAGTTTAAAGGATTTGCATGTGGTGAGCTAGGCTGCCAGATTTCCTTTGACCAGAATTCAGGAACATTGACACTGAGAAATTCTCAATACCTTTTTGGCATTGTGTGCTGGTGCACCATCTTGTTGAAAGATAAAGTGACTTCTGTTTGTAACTTGCTTCATCCACAGTATAACTACTTCTCTCAAAATGTCAAGGTAAACATCGGCAGTCACCTTCAAACCTTGTGGAAACAAATGTGTTGTCATGGTATCTCCTTCATTGCTGACAACACTTAACGCCATCATTGTAGCAGGAAATTTGGGATTTTTCAATTTTGTTAGCTGTTTCTTTGCTTTTTCAAAGCATCATTCCTTTGTCTGCTGTGTCATGAACTGGCTTCCTCTAAGAACATACAATCTGTATCTGATACCTTCACAAATAACCTTGTGAACCGTTGCATCCAGCATCTGCAGTTCACTTGCTTTGGAGCACATTGACTTTTCTGGATCTCCATCAATGATCTCCTGGATTCTGTGTACAGTATCTAGATGTGTGCAATTCTTGCATACCTTATGTGTTTTCCTTGTTGGTGTGGCGACATCAGGATGAGCATCCCTTCTTCATGTGGTCAACTGTACGTAAAGGGATGTTACTGAAGTCCACAATTTCCTTAGCAGTTTGCCCTGCAGGCAGTCCAGAAATTATGATTGTTCTAACATCGTATTCCATTGACTTGACAGTTGCTCTCAGAATTTAATGCTTTAGATCTGAAACAGTGATATTGAATCATAACCTTAGAAACATAGTTTTTCAAAATCAGCATGAGATGCAAAGTTATTGCCAATTTATCGCGTTCACCCTGTATATTCAAGGCACTATGTTAGAAAGATATCCCTGTCACCAAGGAACTAGAATATGTATATGTATTTACTCCAACTTCATCAATTTGTAAATATAGCATATTTAAAATAGAACTTTGATAGAAGAATCTGTATGTTATAAATGAGTTAACATGACATGAGCAAGTCAAGGTAAGAGATTCCCACTCTGGGGATGGAAGAACATGTAGTGGAAGAAATGGTATTTGGGCTTATCTTTCATTTCAGATTTCTATAAATGGAAAAGTATGAAAAGTATCTGCTAGTAGATGGAATTATAAGCCAAGGTACAGAAATCACAAGAGTCTAGGATATTTTTTTTTTCCTTTTTAACTTGTTTTTGTCTACTATTTTCAAAGCTAAGTAGAGAGGGGCTTCCAGAAAATATATTGTAAATACATGTGTATGAGTGGACGTACACTTATATATGCCTGAGTGCCTAAAATGTTTTCAGAATACTTCAGCCACCTAAAAGTTTTACTCTGGAGTTCAGTCTTAACAGTTTGATATTTCCTTCCTCTTTCCCACCCACTTTCTTCCCCTTTAAGAAAAGTAAACTATCTCTAAGTTCTGATGCACGTTTACATGGGCAGATAAAAATACGCAAAATTAGCCAGGTACCTTCTAGGAACCTTTGTTTCTTGATGTGTATGACTTAAATCCAATCCAAATCTATTAGTAATTTGACTAAGGAGGAAAGTACAATATCTTTGGAAACGGATTATGAAGCTTTTTAAACAAAACGTGAGTAAAATAGAAGCTTGAAATTCTTACTTGACAGCTGAAAGTGAAGCTGTTATTTAAGATAGCTATTGATGAATTAGCCTTATTTTTTTCCTATTTTGCCTCAGAAAAATTTCTAGGGAGGCATCCTTTGTCTGCCCTTGACTCGGTAATTAGTGACCAAAGCTCTGAAATACTGAGATTAAATGGGGAGGAGCCACAACGATGCTCTTGTCATAGGATCTTCCCATCCTTTGAGGTCTAGTGTCTTTAATACCTGGAGTGTTGATAGGGTAACAAAGAAAGATGGGAGACTAAAATATGCTATAAGTTGATTGAAATAGAGTATATGACTTGGTTAATACCTTTGTTTATTTTCTTAAGTCATTTAGCTTTGAAAGTAAATTTCTTCAAAAAGAGTTTGAGAAGCAGGGTCCTTCAATGATCAGTCATTTAAACAGGGCTAATTAGCTGTAGTGTGCTAATTTTGTTCTCTGTAAATGAAAATTTTGCCATAGATTTTAAATGTTTTCTGTAAATTACTGGTAAAAATTATTTTGCTAATTTTACCATTTTGCTAATTTTTAAAACAATTTTTTGTTCATATGTTTTTTAGAGTATATTTTACTGATTCTGCTATTATAGCTGTCCCAATCATTTCTCCATTTGTTACCCTGCACCCAGTATCCCTGCTTTCCTTCAGGAGTCCTCCCCCTTAGTTCATGTCGGTGGGTTGTGTGTGTAAATTCTCTGGCGTCTCTGTTTCTTAGGCTGTTCTTCACTTCCTCCTGTCTATTTTGCTCCTACCAACTTTGCTTTTAATCTGGGCACCATATCCTCCATTTTCCCCCTTCCCCCTCCCAGCTGATAACCCTCCAAATAGTCTCCATATTTATGATTATGTTCCTATTCTGGTTGTTTGTTTGGTTTGTTTCTAGTTTTTCTTTTTTAGATTTAATTATTGATAGTTGCGAATATGTTGCCTTTTTAAAGTTGATGGTTTTGATCTTCTTTTTCTTAAATAAGTCCCTTCAACATTTCTACAATAATGGCTCGGTGATGATGAACTACTTTAGCTTTATTTGCCTTATCTGGAAACACTTTATCTGCCCTTCCATTCTAAATGATAGCTTTGCAGAATTGAGTAATCTGGGTTGTAGATCCTTGTTTTCATCACTTTGAATACTTCTTGCCAGTCCCTTCTAGCCTGTAAAATTTCTTTTGAGAAATCAGTTGAAAGGCTTGTGGAAACCCCTTTGTAGATAACGGCTTTTCTCTTGCTGCTTTTAAGATTCACTCTTGGAGGCTCTTGTAGTTCCTGAGCTGGCTTTTTCTCGGGCCCTGGCTGTAGCTGGGGCTTTAAGGCTCTTCTTCCATGAGGCTGCCTGGATGATCCTGCAGCAGCTGTCTGCATTTCCCAGTGGATGGTAATTTGTACGGGAAGGAACTCTGGGCACAGCCTAGGGTTAGGCTGGCCTGGCAGAGGGTGACGGGTTTATTCTTCGGGTGTTCTAAAGGCAACAGGCTCTGTGGCAGAAGCCTGACACTCTTCCAGAATTGTCTAGCTTTTGTGTATTACATTGTTTTAGTTTGTAAACCCTATAGAAACTAATAGGGGAGAAGATGGGAGAAACTAGGTATTAGAGTTCAGCCTTAACTAATAGGTTTAAATAATTAAAGCTGTGACTTGACAGGCTTACGTGACTGCTTTTGAATAGGTTCCTTTCCAAAATCACCAAACCCTGACTTCTGGAAGTTTGCCTAGAGGGTGGCAGTGGGCAGTGGGACCTAAACTTGCTGTTTGGTAACATTGATACCAAATACTCATCAATCTTGTGAACTTTTCTATAGCTGGTTTGCATTATTATTTTAAGTACTTTGCTTTCGTATAGCTGTTAATGCTTGCTGTATTGATTATTGTAATTTACATTTCCTGAAGACACCAATTATGTATCTGACTTGGTAGCTTATCACATGAACCTGTTCCTATACATTGCCAAGTAGCAAAGGTTTACAGACAGCACCTCTTATTTTCTTTAGAAATATTTCACCCAAATAAAATAATTGGCATTATAACGTCACTTGAAATTTTATTTTCACAAAGTTGAACATCTTTTTCTTTTCTTCTTTTTTTTTTTACTGTTTATCCTATCCCTAAAAATTTTGTTTTAGTAATGTTCTCTGTGGATGAGTGTAATGATGTGAATATTTCCTAACAAAGTATTATATGTAGAAAAATACCATTACGAATAAGTCCTTAAGATGGCATCAAGCTAATGAAATCAAGCACTACCAAATGAAGACATTATTTAGATAATATAAGTAGATAGGAAATTCTCTTTTAGATATAAAATAATTCATACCAATGTAATCTAAAGGCATTCTTTCATCCCGTTTGTGAAATTGAACAGCAAATGTGTTAAGGGTTGAGAATGTTATGTAAATAAATATATTTACTTCTATGCACTTGTATTTAAATTACATACTAAAGGGATGTTATTGAAGTCTGCAATTTCCTTAGCAGTTCACCTTGCATGCAGTCTAGAAATTAAGGTTGCTTTAACATCGTATTCCTTTGACATGACTGTTGCTCTCAGAATTTGATACTTCATATCTGAAGAAATGATGTTAAATCATAACCTTAGAAACAGTTTTCAAAATTAGTAAGCACATGAAATAAGGAGATGCGACACTATTGCCAATTTATTGCACACACCCTGTATTCCAAACCCTGAAGAAAGAAATTTATAAACTACTACAACATAGTTCATCCATAAAAATAGAAGTGGTGGCTTGGGATTGGTGGATGTGAAAATATGAGAAAGATGGTACCAGTGTAAAAACATTGGAAAGAGACAATAGACGGGGGGTGGGGGGTGGGGGTGGATTTCATTCTCAAAATTAAAACGAAAAGAATTGAAAAAAAAAGATTCCCTTTATCTTTAAACTTTGACATATTTGTTTTATATATACAAATGTCTGTGTGTGTATGTATGTCTTGGTGTGTTCCTCTTTGGCCCCAACTTGTTTGTGGCTCTCTGTGCTTCCTCAACTTCTTTGTCTAATTTCCTTTATCAAACTAGGGAAGTTTTCTTTCATTATTTTTAAAGTAAGTTTTCAATTTCTTGCTCTTCCTCTTCTCCTTCTGGCACTCCTATGATTCAGATGTCAGCACATTTGGAGATGGTTCCAGAGATTCCTAATTCTCTCTTTGTTTTTTTGAATTCTTGTTTCTTCTTTTTCTGGTTGAATGTTTATCTTTTCTTTATGTTCCAAATCGTTGGTTTAAATTCTCTGTTGGTTTCTTGTGGATTATTCTTTATTTCACTTTCTGTGACCATTTCTTCCTTTATTTATTTATTTATTTATTTGCCGCTCTCAGGGAGTTCTTTGAGCAATCTGATAAGCATTGTTTTGAACTCTGCTTCTGATAGGTTGGTTATCTCTATTTCGCTTAGTTCTTATTCTGGGATTTTGTTCTGTTCTTTCATTTGTGCAATATTTCTTTGTCTCCTCAAGTTAGCAGCCTCCCTGTATTTATTTCTCTGTATTAAGTAAAGGTGCTTTGAATCACTTAGTAGCATGGCCTGTGTAGAAAAGGCACCTGTAAATTGTGTGGGGTGGGGCCTGAGGTCATTGCCAGGGTGAAACAATCTCCTTCACCACTCTGTGGCTATGTGGGGAGGTCTTCACGAGGGGACAGTGCTGCTGCCTAGCTTCTGGCTGTCAGTTCCACCCTCGCCCCATTTCCAGTCATTTCACGGCCTCCTCATGTGCTACTGGTGCCCTTCCAGCTGCAGCTCCAGTGGTGATTCTGGAGTGGATGAGTTTGTGTACATTCTAAGACCATGCTGGCCCTTTAAGCAGCAAAAATAATGGTAGTTTCTTCTCTTACCCTGATCTTCAGTGGCTTTATAGCTAGAGCTAACTGGGGTCTATCTTTCTGGTACTGAAACCCTGGGCTGTGTGGTCTGGCCTGGGGCTGGGATGGTTTGCTTCAAAGGTGTCCCTCCTATCCATCCCACCACTGCTGCTGCCCCTATCCGTCTCCATGACTCTGCTCTTCATACCCATCTGGATGAAGGTGTCTTCAGATCCTTGGTTGTCAGACTTCCATACAGCTCAGTTTTTTGACACCTCCTGTGTGTTACTAGTTTTGAGGTATATGGTTGTAATTCTTTCTATGGTTGTGTGAGGTGGCAAAACGTGTCTACCTATGTTTTCATCTTGACCGAAAGTCTTATGCATACTTTTCAGAGTAATCTTATTTTAATGATCACTAATAGTTTGGCTATGGTAACTACTTAATTAAATTTTTTCAATTACAGTTGACATTCAGTATTTTATTAGTTTCAGGTGTACAGCATAGTGGTTAGACATTTATGTAACTTGCCAAGAGGACCACCCTCAATAATTCTAGTACCTGCCTGGCACATGGTAACCATTTAAGGACTAATTCTTCATAATTCTATGCATTTAATATATCTCTTATGTGCTTAATTATAAGCTACAGTATGATTTTTACTCCTTTTTCATCTCAACGACTTATTTTTCATTTTGTGCTTACATGTGTGGATGTGCACACAAACACACTTACACACATGCATTTAATTATATTTCTTTTACTTAGCCTTTTGGGTTAATCCTATGAAACTTTGTTCTACTTTAGACTAATTATCCTCCTAAATCAAGCTTGTTTTTATCCTGTGCTTCATGTATATGGATTTTCTGCCTGTACCCTAATTGGACTAACTGGTCAAAGCTGGGACTACAGTATTATTTTTCATTCTTTTTTGTTGTTCATATTTTCATGCTAGCAGTGTAGCTTGTCCTTGTTAACCTCATTTCCTTTCCCCTTGTTTATTATGTGTTTTAGTTAAAATTGTTTTGTTACATATACCTTTTATATGTTTACTTGGTTTGTTTTTATTCTAATAAAGCTAACCAAATATCTCCCCATTGCCAACTCTCTTCGATATTTATTTTCCACTATTACTCTTCTTTTTCAAGTGAATTCCATTGTTTTTCTCTTTCACTTTTGTTATTTACCTTTTGTTTAGCATTACAGCATTAAAAGTGACACCACAGATTACTAAATTCAGTCACCTGTGTTCATTCTTTGTTAAAGTACTTCCTGTGATGTTTATTGTATCATAATCCAGTCTTTCCATCTTGTATGGAAAGTTCATTTTTATGAAACAATTAAAATCTTCCTGTAACATGTACATAATGCTAGTTATTTATCTTAGGTCCTAAAAGATATTTTTTCTTTTTATGTTGTAACATTTATGTATTTGAAAAGTCTCTTCATAATCATCTTGGTTTTTTTCCCCCCAGGTTTAAACATATTTAGTTCTTTTAGCCGTTCCTTTTATTCGGCATATTTTGGACCCTTTGCTTTGCAAATTATTTTTCCTGTTCTTTTCGAGTTGTGATGCCAGAAGTGAGCTTTTGTCAGCCATGCTGTATTATTCATCCTTATTGAGATTGTAGACAATTGAAATGTAAACTATTTTCATATACTTTACTCTTAACTAGAACACTCTTAAACTAATTTTTCAGGTGCAAATGTTTATGTATATTTAATACACTTAAAAAATCTAGTTACACAAAATTTCATCTAATTAACTTCGGCTTATAAAAAACATCTTTGTTATATGCAAATGAAGTATGGTTGATTTGTATTAATCATTAATAATTTTGTTGAGTAGCATAAGACCCAAGATGAAACCTCTAGAGATCTCTCTTTCTGGACCTCAACCATTTATCTGTGTTTTTTCCTGTTACTGAACCAGTTGTTGACCTGCAATGCCCAGTCTTGCTTATCTTTCTTTCCATTGGCAGGTTTCATGGAAAAGTTGGTCAGGTACTTTCTTAAAATTAAAGTTACAAAGTGTTTCTTTTATCAAAGACAGTGCCATAGATTGCCTTGCCTTTTGCCTTTTTCTTTTTCTTTTCCTTTTTTTTTTTTACATTAGAAGTTTTGAGGCTACTGGAATGATTATGTCATGATTATAAACTGACAGTTAATTCATTTTAACCATTTGCTACAAATTATGTCAATTTTACAAGCAATTCTTATGAATTAGGCTGTGTGACATTTTGGTTAAAATTTTAAAATATTGCTATAGAAGATTCGGAAGTTTAATTTTGTGGATCTGTATGTTTTTCTGTAGTTCCGATCTTGGGCCCAGCTTCCCCTTATTTTCTTGATATTAGCAGCCGTTATTAAGAAGATATTTTAAGTCCTGTCTGGTGGCACAATGAATAAGGCTCTGGCATGTGAACCCAAAGGTCGCTGGTTTCGATTCCCCAGCCAGGGCACTTAACCAGGTTGCAAGCCAGGTCTCCAGCCAGGTCCATAGATGGAGGCAGATGAAAGTCAACCATACATTGATGCTTCTCCTCTGCTCTTCCTTCCCTTCTAAGAATAAAAAATAAAATATTTAATAAAATAAATTTAAAGAAAGACCATTATTCATCAGTGTTTAATCCTTTTTGAAAGAACATATAATTGAAAATATACAAAAATTAAAAATACTATTTTGAGCACAGAATATTAAGAAGATAGACTCCATTATTGAACTTTAATGTAATTGGAAAAGATAACTGTCTTAAAGACCTGTTGGCAGCCCTGGCTGGTGGCTCAGTGAAATAGGTGCCGGCCTGCAAATACAAAGGTTGCTGGTTTGATTCCCTAGCCAGGGCACATAACCAGGTTGCAAGCCAGGTCTCCAGCCAGGTTCAGCTGGAGGCAGGTGAAAGGCAACCATACATTGATGTTTCCCTTGCATCCTCCCTCCCAAAAAGATTTTTTCAAATAAATAGTTTGCCAAGCAAGATTCAGTTTTTGCCTTCTGAGTTTATGTTTAGTGATGGAGACAAACAGGCCATTAACATAGGGTTAGACATTTTAGGTGGTGTCTGAAGGATAGGTGGAAGTTGACAGAAGGATGCAAATGGCGAAGGGTTAGGAGTTGCATTGTGTGCAGCTCCTGAAATGTAATTTAGTATTTTCCAGAAAATCTGGGACTCTTAATTGATCCCAGCTATCAGTGTGCTGTGGAATTAGATATAATGTGTTGTTTTTGTTAGAGACTTTTGCTTACTCACAAGCCAGCTTTGGCTGGGTTTCCCGTGGAATCCTGAGGACAGCTGTAGCTTTTCCAGCATCTGAATGATCGTGGTTCTAGAGCAGTAATCAGTTAATGACATTTCCACATGTGTAGGCATTTATTGTATCCCTGTTTTAAGAGTTAATTATGTTCTGTCAGAAGCACGCATTCATAATATGTACCGAAGATATATTGTTTTATTGATATATTAAAAAGTGAGTCATGTGGCTTTAGGTGATGTATTAAAGGAGAGTCCTATATAGAACTGCATTTCCAAAGTAACCATAGTTAAAAGCCTTTACTTCAACTTGCTGCATTGCTGACATCCTAAATGTGATTATTTTGGGGAAGTAGAGGTGCTACAAAGTTTTCTCCACCCTTTATTTTCTTTCTTTATCTTTCTCTCTCTTTCTCCTTCCTACCCTTCATTCCCTCCCTCTCTCCCTCCATCCCTCCCACCCTTCCTTCTTTCATCTTTACCATAAGAACTTTTGCCTGTATCACCTCCATTTTCTGTTTTGCACTTTTTGAATAAATCAGTAGACCTCTAGGAAATCATGTTCATCCTAATCAAGAGCCCCAGATTTGTATATCATTACCCATGATCCAGAAAAATAATTTGCTTAGCATCTTTGTAAGCACCACATTTTCACTTGTTCATATCTTAGTTTCTCTTTGAAAGCTCTAAGAGAAAGATAAATTATCTGGGTTATGACCTTTTTTGTTTATTGAAAAGACTTTCATTCAGAGCTATCTGTTTTGTTCTTATATGTCAGGCACTGTACCAAGAACTTAATAGTTTAAAAGACATAGCCTATAATTTTATCATCTCTAATGGTGATTTTTTTTCTTGTAATGTTTTTTGTTCTTACATAGATTAGCAGTAACAACAGTTAATTAAGGTTGAATGAGCCTGGTTAGGCTTATCATTGCTTTCATCAGGACAGCATATCAGAAAGAAAGCATATTTCTGAAAGATTGTATCAGATTTACAGCTGTTATATTTAAAGTCATAAAATATTATTTATTTAGATCAGCTATTGTTCCAAAGAGTCACCAAATGTTTTTAAATTTTAATATAACTTCTAAATGTTTGTTGGAACACTAACCTGCTTCTCTAGCTTTGATTTCATCTGTATGGAAAGAACTTTTACCTGGTCTGTGGAACCAGTGTTTGACATTCCTTTTCATTGTCTTCCTCCCTATTTATTCTTTCACTCACCAATCTATTGACTTGGATTTTTATTTTCTTGCTGCCACATTCATAATTTTTCTTCTTGGTTTCTTTCTTTCATCCTAATTTGGAACTTTTTAAGTGAGTCACAGCAAAGGCAGAAATGTGTGGAGCCTTTTGCCTTGCTCTCAGTCAGGGAGTTAGTGCTGTTTCTAAGATCATGTGTGAGATGAATTTGAGATAATAGTTAAGGAGTAGCATCCTGGCAGTTAGAAATACAGAAGCATGAATGAAAGAAGCAGATTTGAGAAACACAGGTATACGTAGTGTTGGTTGGAGTCACGTAACAATAGCAAAGCCAGGAGGAGGAGTACTCACTTTAAGGGACAATAACCAGCAAGGAAAGAGAAAGGTGTAGTTATAAAGTAGAAATACAGAACTACAGCACCGGCCTTCAAACCCAAAGGTTGCAGATTCGATTCCTAGCCAGGGAACATAACCAGGTTGCAAACCAGGTCTCTAGCCAGGTCCGTAGCTGGAGGCAGGTGAAAGGCAACCATACATTGATATTTCTCTCTCTGTGCCTGTCTTCCTTCCCCTCTCTCTAAAAATAATAAAATCTTATGAAAACAAATACAAAGGCATGAAAATCAAATGGCAAAATATTAAGAAAAACTCATTTAGAAATCATTAATATGTTGTAGTAGAGGATAAGAAAAGAAGACCCTAGGTTTTAATATAAACATATCATTGAAAACCCTGGGATGAAGAGTTTAAGCCACAGTGGGGTTTTTTTTTTTTTTTGTTTTTAAAAAATACTCTAAAACTTAGTCAAATAAAAGAGCCATTTAATGTTTTTATGATTCTGCAGTTTGAGCCAGGTTCAGCTGGGTGGTTTTATCAGTCTGTTAGAATTTATTAAATAGCCCAAGCTTGTTTAGGGCAGTATGGTTAGGAATCTGTAATTAAATATTGTCATTCCTACAGAGTCTTTGAAATGTAGAAATTTGGGATAGAAATCAATAAACATCAGTTATGTATTGGTAAACTGACTCTTCAGAGGGGAAAAGTACCTGATTTATGGCATATGTCAATATCTATGGAGTAAAGACTGCCACGGTGGCTGAGTCAGGCCACCTATGTGGAGTCATTATACTCGCAGTTGGGAAGAGATGTGGACAATCCACTGTCACCAGCTAACATGAACCAGACTCAGACTCCACAGACACTCCTGTAAAATGTCACTATCCTAATCTCTTGATCTACAGAGAATTTGAGGCAGGTTAACCACATAAACACTTAATAAAAATAGGATTAAGTAAATGAGTGAAGGCTTTTATATAAAAGGGAAATGAGGACATGGAAATAAAAGTAAGAATAAAGTTAGTAGTATATGAAATAAATACCAATGATAATGCTCTCAGTAGTTGCTGCTGGTGAACTAAGGATTTGCCTGAAACAGGAAATGAGCAATAATTGTGTTCACATAGTATCTTTGGGTAAAAACGTATCAGCTGCTTAGAAATAACCAAGACTTCCTGATGACAGAACAATGAGCAATAAGAGGGATACTGCATCTTCCACACATTCTTGCAGAAAAGTAGGAGGGCAATATTTGGGTGACATTTCCCAAAATGGTTTTTAATACAAGGTGTTGACAGTGCCAAAACGGCGAGAGTGTTGTTTTCTCAGAAAAAAAAAGGGGGGCAAAATTGGCAATTTGGGATCTATAATAGAAGGAGTTTTTGTGTTATTGCAAAGATATCTGGGAGCCTCTGCTAGTATACTTAGGTTATTTAGAAAAGTGATTCTATCTGTATCATGAGTTTTTAGGAAGCTAATAAAATATTTACATTCTTTTTTTTAAGATTTTATTTTATTATTTTTAGAAAGAGGGGAAGAGAGAGAGGCAGAGAGGGAGAGAGACATCAATGTATGGTTGCTTTTCACCTGCCTCCAGCCACAGACCTGACTGGAGACCTGGCTTGCAACTTAGTTATGTTGCCCTGGCTGGGAATCGAACCTGTTTACATTCTTAATATGGAATTATTAGATGTTCAACCAAGACAGTAGCTGTGGATTTGTTTATAAAGAAAATTCCTATATGAGAGAGTTTGTGTAAATAATTACACAATTTAGTAATAGGCTGCTTTTTGAGAGCATGTTAGAATAACTGCATAGATAACCAGTGTAACTCCAGGGAACTGATAAGATGTACTATGACAATCTTGCCAATGTCATTTTTTATTTCTAGTGGTAATTCATCTTTCATTCTTGATATTTTGGTGTCATTCTTTAACTAATTCTTTGAATGTTAACTTTATGAAGATTAGACTAGGTTCTTAAAATGATGAATAAGACATGATCCTAGCTTCAGCTTTTGGTGTCTTATTTTATGATTCTTTTCTCATTTCTTCCTGCCATGCTGTCCTTGGTTAGCCTCATCTTCATACTTCATATTGGTAGACCCATCCCTTTCTGATCTTAAGCAGGTTTTCTCCTGTTCTGTTACTCCTTGTCAGTGGTGATTGTTCAGGCAGCCCAACATGAAGGCAGGTTAAGAAAGAGGTTAAGGTCAACAAGTGCTTGGAAGTTTCTGTCCTTATCACTCCCACTTCTGAGTTCTTCTCTTGGTCGTCCTGGGCACAGAGGTGCTCGCTGGTGGTAATTCCTCCTTGCCCACCTTCCCCTAGAACCTGTGCGTGCTGATGCCTCCTACAAACGGCAGAATGAAGGAAAGCCAGGAAGAGGTGAGTTTTGAGCTAGATTTTGATTTGGGATTGTGACGGGAGGGTGGGGGCTTGAATTGATTGAGGTTATAGAAATGGGAATAGTTTGTAACTGCTCCAAAAGTCTGATGTTGGAACCAGAGCTGAATACCAGTAGACTCAGATAATAGGATTTCAGGGGATATGGGGGTTGGTTGTCTGGGTTGACCATTCCTGGTCAGCAAAAGGTACCTCATAGGAGGTTGATATCTATGGATGAGACAAGTCATTGGCAGGCAGGATCTGACAATAATAGGTTCAGGGGATATTTTTACCTTCTCTGTGCCTTTTCTGCTGCCTCTGTATCATCCCTTCTTTATCCTTTGCTTCTTGTCTGCTCTAGGTATAGATGAATACATGCGAATATATGCTAAGCCATCTGCCCTACCCTTCAGTGTTCTTTTGCTTCTGCATACTGACGTTAGTTGAAATCTGCTTAAATGAGCTCTTCTGCAGCTAAAATCAGGAAAGAGTCTAAGACAACAATTGGGTACCATACTTGGCATAGCTGTAGTGCTGATTGATGTCTTATTTGTAAAGGGAATGCTAGGCAAGAGATTGACAACTACTCGTGAAAGGTTTTTCCTGTGTCTAGCTGCTCAGCGCCAGAATTGACCCTACAGTTACGCTTTTAACATGCAGTGCTGATTGCTTCAGCTCTTCATTTTCTTTCAAGGAACTGCTTATCTGTATAGGATGGAGGGGTTGCTACATTCGAAGTGTAAATAAAAATGCATCTTTTCACTGAAATTTTGAGTGCCCACTCTTTTACATAATAACTTGGTACTGAGTATTCAGAAATAAATAATCTATGATACTTGTTCCTCTAGGTGCTTTTGCTGTAGTAGGATAGACTGACCCTGTCACAGTATGATGTCACAACCTGCCATGTGCAATGAAAATACAGTAGGGAATGATGAAATAACCCATGTTCTGAATTATTTGAGGATGTAGTGATGGTTGATGTAATTTTATATGTATTTTTTAAAGTCTTCAAGAACTTTACACATGCTTAGTGTGGAAGCTTCTTAATGATAGCACAAGTTAAAAGATTCTAGGGTTATGTCTTTTTTTAAGACTGTTGGAGCTTTGTGCCTAGAGCAGGAATTGACATTTAATTCTATTTTTGAAAGGCTGTCCTATGCATTTGTAGGAAGCTTAGCAGCGTTCCTAGCCTCTTTTTACTATGTACCAGAGGCACTCTCCCACTTGTGAAATCAAAAATACCTTCATGCATTGCCAGATGTCCCTTAGAGAGGTTGGGGGCGGGTTTTGAGAAAGCTTTTCTGGTTTGCAGGACATTGAAAAGAGATGTTACTCACTGCTGTCCTGAGGTCCTCAGGCCAGCCCTTAGTGGCCTTCACCTAGCAGGAAGCGCCTAAGAGGCTTTTTCCGACTGGGGCTTGCTTTGCCTTGTTTGCGGTCATCTTCTCTCTGCCCGCGCTCTTGGCTGCTTCCTTGGCCTAAATTCGCTGCCCAGTCTTGACCAGTTCTATGTCTGCAAACTTGGTGTCACATTTTCCTCTTCACAATTTTGTCAGTTTTCCAAGCTCTTAAGAGCAAGGAATTTATGTTCTATCTGAACCATGTAGACAATTTAATGAAATGTTTTTCTTTCAGGAATAACTCACTATTATTTTTAAGATTATAATCAAACTTTTTTGTTAAATATTTTGCTGTTAAATATTACTACTGGCTAAAGTAGTAATATTTACATGTATTTTGTGGCTAAAGTTTCTGTAAAAACAGTGGTATACTTTGAGCACTGACAGTGAGTATCTGAACTGACTAAAGATAAAGGGTAATGATTTTTATCTCAGATTTATTTTCAATTATTTTACATATATTTGGGTTCTCATTAATACCAGGCACTGGATTAGTGCTCTAAATTACAGTTTTCTACTTTTGGTTTTTTAAATTGTTTAAACATTTCAGGAATACTTGTTAAATTTTCTACATGCCTCTCTGTGCTGTTGCTTAATTGGCTAGTTCTCTTTGGTGGTATCTATATAGTAACTACCCCTGGATTTTTATTGTGGTGCATTAAAAGTTAGATTTTAAGAACTTGGAGGAAACATTACTTATTTATTTATTTACTTACTTACTATTTTCTGAGGTCTTCTCAGTGGTTCTCTTTTGCAAACTGGCCTTGATGTGTTTTGGTGGGGATTGCCATATATGATGCTTACTGGTTATAAGTTATTTGAAATGTTAGATGTTGTCCAGCCTCTGAGAGAGATTGGTGGATTTAGATATTAACTGGTTTAATTTAATAATCTAATGGAAGATTTCAGTACTAAAATAAGTATATGTCCTCCTTGTTTATTCAATTACAAAATCACTCTAGTTGAAAACAAATGAACTAGAAATTACATTTTAAATTTTCTTATATAGGTAAAGAGAGACCCATTCAGTCTTTGAAAACATCAAGAGACACTTCACCCTCAAGTTCAACAACTCCTTCATCAAAGGTTTGTTATACTTATAAAATCAATTTAAAGAAGAATGACAAAGTAAATGATATGGACTGTCTAGTACAGATGCTTTTATTCTTTATTGTCATGCCTAATGGGAGTAATTTGCGATATTTAAAACCTTTAATCATAACACATTATTGATTTTGTTTTATACAAAATTTAATGCAGGTGCAAACATGAGTTAACTCATGTGGCAAACTGCATTCATCTGTTCATTAAGTAACCACAACTTTAAAGTATCTACCAGAGACAATGATCAATTTTGTCATAGAATTTTTTTCCCACAGGTTGTGCGAAAGTTAGTCCTTACTTCTGCCCTGCTCATCTTGAGCGTAACCAGGTGGCATTGACTATTCAGTTGGAGCATATTAGATAGACATAATGATCGAGGGATTTATTACACGGATGCAAGAATGGTTCAACACCCACAAACCAATCAGTGTGATATGCCACATGAAGAAAATGAATGATAAAAATTATATAACTGTATAAATAGATGCAGAAAAAGCATTTGACAGAATTAACATTCATTCGTGAGAAAAAAAATTCTAAATAAACTGGGTATAGAGGTAATATACTTTGTCAAAATAAAGACCATATATGACAAGTGTACAAGGCCATATATTGTACTCAGTGGTGGAAAGCTGAAAACTTTTCTTCTAATATCATTCGTCTAGTTCTTACCTTCCCAGCATCTCAAAATGTGTTGAAAAGAAGATTCATGTTTCTTCTAATCTTCAAAACTTAAAAATTTTGAGGTATTGATCTTTCTATCTGTTCTTCATAGTTAGGGATTCTCTTCACCAACCTCATACTGTTTTACTGTTGTTACATCTGTTCTCTTTCTTTACTTCTTTTGTTTTTCTGATTTGGTACATTTGGTTTTTCAGCAAGAATAGATACCACCTGGCAGTCTGTGCTGGTGTTCAGGATGCAGCTCTTCTCTGTCTCAACAGGAAAAAAGGGAAAATGGTCTCTTTGTGAAAACTTGTGTCTTTAGAGTTTTCCCAGAAGTCAGAGCATTTTAGAATGCTGGATTTTTTGTTTTAACTTTTTTTTTTTCTTTTTAGATTTTATTCATTATCTTTAGAGAGAGAAGGGTAGGGAGAGAGGCAGAAAGGGAGAGAAACATCAATGTATGGTTGTCTTTCACCTGCTTCCAGCAATGGACCTGGCTGGAGACCTGGTTTGCAACCTGGTTATGTGCCCTGACTGGGAATCGAACCAGCAACCCTTGGGTTCGCAGTCTGGTTCCTATCCACTGAGCCACCAGCCAGGGCAGAATGCTGGATTTTGAATAGGAAAGATTGATTGGAATTTTTATATTTGTCTTAACGTGTTGAGGGTGCTTTACCCACCTGAAAGACTGGCTTGTTTTTCTTGTCAGAAAGAACTAACTGAAGGGTAAATAGTAGTTGCTCATCCATGTCATTTTGAATATTTAAATTATGACATACAAAACATTCATTTCCCCTGAACTATACTTCCATGTAAATATAAGGTACAGTATAACATTTTTGGCACATGTTAAAATGTAGTTAGTGGAAAATAATGGATTTTAGATATTTTTGACAGTTTATGTAGATGTTTGCATTTTCTTTTCAAGGTGGAATCAGAATGTCAGAATTTTAGATCTGTAATCATTTTATGTATTTGGAAAGTGCAGCCTCCTGTTATCTTGCCAAGAGTTGTATGGTATCTGCGGCAAGCTTTATTACCTGATTAGAAGGAAGATTTTTTCTTTCAAACATTAAGGTTGCCGTCATGTAGGGAGGTCGAGGGTCTTTGTTCAGAATTTATTTTCTGCTTTTATGTATTTATTTATTTTATTATTTCCAGAGAGAGGAGAGTGGAGAGAGGGAGAGAAACATCAATGTATGGTTGCCTTTCACCTGCCTCCAGTTACGGACCTGGCTAGAGACCTGGCTTATAACCTGGTTGTGTGCCCTGGCTGGGAATTGAACCAGTGACTTTTGCAGGCCAGCATCTGTCCACTGTGCCACCAGCTGGGGCTGTGTTTTCTGCTTATAAAAGTTAATTTCAAATGAGAGTTTTTCAAATGTACAGATTTAATGACAGAAGATTAAGTTATAAAAGATTTTGCTTTCTTTATTACTAGAGATATTTTACAATATTTTGTCTTTATTCTGTAACTTTCTCTTCTAAACAAATACTCCCAAAAAGTGAGGGGTAATTTTTTCTTTGATATATTTGTATGTGTGTCTTTCTTTTAACTTTAAAGAAAAACTTTAAAACTCTAATACTAAGCAATAATGAAGATATTACACATTTTTAACTTTATGAGTAGGGCTTTGGAGTCAGCTATTTAGGCTTCTTTAATAGCTGTGGAATCAGTCCAAAAAGATGCATTGTTATTATCTTCCAGTAAACATTATGGATGGCAAGCCAGTAGTTTGATGAATTGAGTAAGCTACGGAAGGAGGCCGAGGGCCTTTTCGTTCTAGAAGACCTAGTTTTAAGTTTCCAGCTCAGCACAGTAACAGTGGGAAATCGATTTTTTATTTTTTTAACTTTCAGTTTCTTGGCTTATAATGTGGGAAATAAAGTCTACCCTAGCCACCTTCATGGAGTACCATTTGAGTAAACTACGTGTGTGTGTGTATGTGTGTAAAAGCATGTTATAAATGGTGGTATGCCATAATATAGGCATTACTGGTCCTGTGATCCAGAGGATATATATTTGGAATCAATGATAAGACTTTAGAGAAGAGGTGGGGACAAGCAAGGGTGAAGACCTAATTGATGAAAATGTATGCTAATGAAATAGAATGGAATCAGAGAGTTACTTAGAAGGACCTAAGGGAAGAATTTTTCTGATTTTTGCCTTATGATTTTTACATCTTATTCTGTAACATAGGTCTGTAAAAAGCATTAGGAAATCCAGAAATAAAACTTTTTTTCTTCATTTCTATATTGACCTCATGAACTGATTGATCTTTAAATATGTTTTAGTTTTTATAATAGGTTCATAGCTATGAACCAATTAGAGTACCAAGCATTTGGTAAATGCTTTCAGGTCTATTAAGTCTTGTGATTCTCACAACTACTCTATAAAATAGTGAATATTGTTAATTTTTTAAAAAGCTTATACAGTATTATATTAGTTTCAGATATACAACATAGAGATTAGACATTTCTATAACTTATAAAGTGATAACCCCGATAAGTCTAGTAAAATAGTCAATATTATTAATTCCTATTTTGTAAATAAGGAAGCCAAAACTTACAGTGTCATAAATCATTTACCTAGCAAGTTATGAAACTGCCATTTTAAGCTAGATCTGTATATAACTCCATATCCTATTTCTTGTTTAGTAGTGTATGTTGAAGGAAGCGGAAGTACTAATAATATTAAAAAAATGAAATTTAAGTGTGAATTTCATGTAAAGAGGAGGATTTATAAAAATTATCACAAATTAAAAAAAATAGCATATCTGGCATGGCTGGTGTGACTCAGTGGATTGTCACCAGATTGAGAACCCAAAGGTCTCTGGTTCGATTTTCTAGTCAGGGCACATAACCAAGTTGCAAGCCAGGTTTCTAGCCAGGCCTGTAGCTGGAAGCAGGTGAAAGTCAACCATACATTGATGTTTCTCTCCCTTTCTTCCTCCCCCCTGCCATTCTCTCTGAAAATAATAAGTAAAGTATTAAAAAATTAAAAAATTTTAAAAAAGCATATATGGGCTTTTCTTTGCATTAATTATGAATTTACCTTGATGAGGTTTTGGCATTATTTCATTGAACGTAATTAGAGATAGAAATTTGAAATCCATATATTGCTTATATGTTCTAAATCCTATTAGTATATTAGTTCATTATTAGTGTTTTGTTTTGTTCCTCAGATGAATTTCTGAACTTTTATGTAAATGAAATTAAGAGATCTAGTCTATATGTCCCAAAGGAAGTTGCAACATAAAGAAATTCTTATATTTTTGAAAAAGCAAAGAATGTACTTGTTCTCTGTACGTATTGAAGGCTTATATGATTTTAAGAGTAAATAGGATGTACTTCTTAATGTACTTGAAGTTTAAAAGCCCTTGAGAATTGTAACAGGACTGTTCTTTTGTTTTTATTAGGTGTTAGACAAATCCAAGTTCCTAAATGAAAAGGAACATGCTGAGGCGGCAAGCAAGTGGGCTGCTGAAAAGCTAGAGAAGGCAGATGAAACTAACTTAACCGAAATTTCGGAGTACGAGGTAAGGCATAATTTCTCTTATGCTTCACATCTGAGAGTTTAGTCTAGATTTTAAATTATGGGTAGAAATTATTTGGTTCTAGTATAAAATATATTTGGGGAAAATATTCTCATGGATTATTAAAATTCATCACATAATAGAAATAGTATGAATGTGAATAACTAAACTCAATAATTTTACTGTCAATGTCACCAATAGTTTAGAAGTAAGAAAGTATAAATATGGAATAAAATGAAAATACATTATTTATATGCTTTTACGGTTTTGCTGTTAAAAGTATCTCTATAAATTATGCTAAACCACTACTCATAAACAAGTGAATTCAGAACAGAAATCTAATTAGATCTTGAATTATGGACTATATTTATGTTGCTTGTTCTAGTCTATGTAAATTGTTTCATAATTATCCCAAGAAATGAAATTATGCATTGTTTGGGCTACTTATGACCTTTGAGGAGCCTGAAGTACCAAAGGATTAGAGTATTTTTAGATCCTTATAATACTGTTTCTGAAATGTTTATATTATAATAATGAAATGAACTGAAAAATTTCTTCTTAACCTATAGCATCTTTAATAGGGAAATATAAATGTTTTATGGGCAAAATTAAGCTTTACGATTTGTTGCTTGAGGAATTATTTTGACATGATAGGCAGAGAATATAAAAATCTTTGTACCATGACAAATTATGTTTCTTTGGAAGAGATGGCTTTTTAGTATGTTTTGGATGCCTTTCATAGAATGGCCTTTGATAAAAGGAATCAGGTACTCGAATTCAATATATAAATTATATAACTATGTACAGCTTCATAAACTAGGA
This sequence comes from Noctilio leporinus, assembly GCA_004026585.1. NCBI lineage: Eukaryota > Metazoa > Chordata > Mammalia > Chiroptera > Noctilionidae > Noctilio > Noctilio leporinus. The sequence goes on along the minus strand of PVIW01014330.1, from coordinate 2,331 downwards.
GAAGAGTCTGCAAAATAACTAATGTACACCGCTCCTAGAAAGGACAAATCAGTATTGACTCTGTTTGTACTTATGCAAATGGAGGTTTTCTTTTTATTTGTAATTTAGATATCAATTATTTTAATTTTATTTTATTAATTTCTTGTTGTATTACAGTCTTCTCATCCTTTCCCCCATTGCTTCCCGCTGTCTCACCCACCCTCGATATCAATTATTTTTAAGGGAGTCAAAGTTTTCATTTTATTGTAGCTGTAAAATTGATATTTGTATATAATTTTAAATACATTGTTCAAAAACATCAAGCTGTTCCTCGTTGGTACCTTTCCAGTACTATTTAAATGCATGAATAATAATGATGCATTAAATATGGGCATTTTATTTTCTTTGGCAATTAGAATAATGATTTTTATATTAGAAATATTTAGTCTCTTAAATTAAAACTTCACTCTTTACCTTTCCCAGATTTTAAATATAACCTAAAATATCTATAAGGAGTATCATAGATCAGATATGATCTCTGTTGGACCAAAGGCAAAGTGGGTGAGGGTAGGAATGAGATTACCTTAGTATGCTTGTTACTGGTTGTATATTGTTAATGTTGAGAAGCAGTATTAAGATTGTAACATTATCTAAAATGTTTTGCAAGTTACATTGATACTTTTTCATACTGGAAATAAAGCATTTGGGAAAATTTTAAACTTTTAAAAATTTTTATATGCTGTTTTGCTTAAAAGTTTAATTCCACCATATCTGATGAACATTTTGCTCAGTAGTTAACATTTTTTTTTGGTAATTATTAAATAATTACTCATTTCAGTGGTTTGTGCTGTTTGCAATACAGACTTTCTGAGAATTTTGACATTGGTTCTATAAACTCACATCTGACTGAAAGAATAAACTGGAAGGAAAAAAGGACTTTAATGCTTGGAAAGAGTTTGGTATAGTTCTTTGTGTATACGTGTGTATATGCATGTTCAAATTTAGTTGTGACAGTATTTTATATTAGCTATTTAAATAATTGTGTACTTCAGAAACACTGTGTAGGTTCATTTTTATGGGTAGAGAGAGATTAAATATTTAGGTTTCCACTTTCTTTTCTCTTGCTGCCACCAATACAAGTTTAAGCAATTTGATTGGAAGACCAGTTAGTTTTTAGGTAAAATCCAGTGAAATAAAGATATGTTCAATGATATACTTAAATATTTAGGAATGTTATAGTTCATTCCTCTGTTCAGCTTTATAATTTTATCTTTTGGCCACTAATAGAGAATTTCCCAAAGCATTTGATAAAATAGTAATTCTAAAGGGTCCTAATGGTCTGAGGAAGAAAAAAAAGATTGTATTAGTTAGTATATTTGAGAAATGCTAGATTTTAAAAAGTTAGGTTGATTTTGATAATTCAGCACCTTTTAGATATTTTTAATATGTTAATTTATCTGTGGTCTGTGCAAGGAGGATGAATAATAAAGTTTGCATAATTTATCAAACATTAAATTTTTTTTACAGTGCATGTTTTAAGGTTAGTGTTTTAAGGCACATGTTTCAGAAAATAATACTATACTAGCTTTCTCATAGTTTATTTAAATTCACTACATATTCATTCTTCATCTACTTCTGTCAAACCCAGCATTATGGACACTATCCTAGCTGTCAAGGAGTTTACAGTTAATTGAGGATTGGTTTGTTTGTTTTTAAATATTTTATTTATTTTTAGAGAGGGAGAGGGAAGGAGAGGGGGAGAAACTTCAGTGTGTGGTGTTGCCTCTCGCATACCTCCAACTGAACACCTGGCCCACAAGCAAGGCGTGTGCCCTGACTGGGAATCGATCTGGCAACCCTTTGGTTTGCTGGTTGGCACTCAATCCTGAGCCACACAATCCAGGGCTAATCAAGTTTTATAGGGACATAATTTGCTATCCTAAAACAAATGGCCAGGAGAGTTTTACTTTTGGCTCTCAGAATGAAAAGCAAATTACTTAAAAGCTATTAGAATGTCCCAGTAGAACAGGCTGTTTTTTGCTATAGAAGAAAATTTAAACATTTTTACTTAGTTCATTTGGTTCGAACATCATCCTGTTATAGTAAGGTTGCTGATTTGGAATCTGATCGGAGCAAATACAAGAATCAACCAATGACTGTATAAATATTTATTTATTTATTTATAAATTTTATTGTTGTTGTATTACATCCATCCCCTTTTTGCTCCCCTCTGTCCCCCTCCTCACCCACCCATTCCCCACAAAGTCAATATCCCCTGTTGTCCATGTCCATGGTTCCCTTATACTAGGTTCTTGTCTAAGCTGCTCCCCTTTCTTGCCTCTGCCTTCCCCC